>JABJVR010031467.1:0-34656 GCA_025773905.1 Chitala chitala
CCCCCCCCCCCCTTGCCTCCCCCTGACTGCCGAGTCACACTGGGGTTCTCATTACAAATGGAAACAGAACTACAGGAAAGCAAGTAATCTTGAACATAGCTGAACATCAGTCTGTGTTCTGGATATGGAGAAGGCCCACTGAGCCTTCTTTGAACCAAACATTGAATTGAGACTGAGGGCAAAGAAATTGAGGAGCTGCTGTTCACCCATTTACTGAAAGGCCCCAGTGTGCAATAACTCCTGTTTCACAAAACTAAGCGCTTACTGTAGGCTCCAGTAACAAGTGCCTTTCAGCTGTTAACATTGAACCTTACTGCCTTAACCCATGGTCACAGTAATGAGTCTAATCAACCAAGATGACATCATTACATTCAGTATCTTAACCGCTTAGTCCTGGTGAGGGTTGTGGGGAAGCCTGGAGCCCATCCCAGAGCACATGGGGCACAAGGCAGGGGACACCCAGGGCGGGGCGCCAACCCACCACAGGGCACACACACACACACACACCAATCAACCTAATCTACATGTCTTTGGACTGTGGGAGGAAACCGGAGCACCTGGAGAAAACCCACCAAGCACAGGGAGAACATGCAGACTCCACACACAGACCCAAGGCAGGAATTGAACCCCAGGCCTGGAGGTGCGCAGCGACAGCGCTAACCACCACGCCACCGTGCCGCCTCATTACATTCACTGCTGTTTATTTAATAGCTGTTTTGTGTCCCCTTTAAGAATGCTGCTAATACAGAGTATCTCCCTGCATTTTCAGTGAAAGTAGCTCATATATTCATATAAACACTTTATTTGCTCTAGCATACTTTAAGGTGAGAGAGGTCATCATTACAGAATTGGCGTCACTGTCAGATAGGTAGGAAATGCTGGACACTGAACAGTGGAGACAAAGGTTTAGATGTGAAAATTTGATTTGAAAACTTGTTCTTGTGCTGTGCTGGAGTTCTATATACTAGTCCTGGGATAGTGTGCCGCACTGGGCTGCCACAGGTCCAGGTGTTTTTTTGTGGCACATGTTAGAGAAGTTTTGTGGGCTGCAGTGGTTCAGGGCATCTGCTGAGGGAATGATAATACTAAATGAAAGGGTCAGCTGGGATGGGTGAGGTTATTAAAAAGCTGTAGACCTAAGTTAAGGAAAGTGTTTGTGAAAATATTTTAACAGTTTGACAGAGAAGACCAAGTTTCTTGTTCTCTAGTTCATGAAAATATTTTACACTCTAAGTTGTAGAAAGTGTAATTTTACTTGTGTTATTACTTCTGACATATTTCTGCATGCTATGCTTTCATGAGCCTTACAGTGCAGTCCTCCTATTGATTTTAGAAGAACAAGTTGTCAAGTTAGTATTCAGAGGTTGTACTGGGAGTTAAAACCTGTTAATTACAGAACGGTTTGCACAGTATGCGTGCACACACACACACACACACACACACACACACACACACACACACACACACACACACACACACACACACACACACACACATAGTCCATCGAAGTTTCCATTCCATCTAACTAGCACGTCTGTGCACTGTGGGAATAAAACCATGGAAAGCGTAGCATGAACATACAGTGTTAAGGTGACTTGGAAAAATCAATCATTTGATAGATTTGCTGTACAGGTAGTAAACAACGAGGTAGAATTAATGTGTGAGAGTAACGGTTATGCACTATATATGATACAGAGGAAGACTGTAGTGAGGTGAGAAATATGAAATATTCACATATTCTCCGATGTGTTACTGTTGTGGGGATGTAACCCAGAACTACTTGCCTCGTCTAATGATTCACCCTGCAAACCCGTGACCATCCTTGACAAACTCCAACATGGTAGAGAATCAATATCACTCCCTAAATTTACTGTGTATCAGAGACTTTTAAAATCGTTTGGCACCAGAGAATCCTTGCTTGTCCTCATATCTGTATGTTTAAAATTGTCTTCTGAAGAAACTGAATGGTTTTGTGTTATAAATTCCCCTTTTTACTTTACATTGACACATCTTATTTTTCTAATTCCTTTCTCAACAACAGTGAATATGAAGCAACAGATGCGTTGCTGTAATGTTTGCTTTATATTCTGCGGCTGTTTTCACAGTCCGTTTTCAGCCTGTATCTTAACATATTTGTATTTATTCCAACACTGTGGCCCAATTAGGGGGCAGAGACCCCTGACTACTTAGTTCAGATTATGTCTACTTCAATGATTTTTTAATCCTCATTTGATGGATTAAACTCCTGGAATTTATTTGCATTTGTATGAAAGTGCATGTGTTTGTTCAGTTTTGGTTCGCTATGTGAGATGATTACTATACTATACTATACTATATATTATGATAGATTATTGAGAATTTGTTAGTTGAGGTTAGGGTTTCTGTTTTTTTTCTGATTTTTAGTTACAGTATATTCTTGGGTGTTTAGGTTACATTATTAATGTTTGTAATAAAGGTGCAACTCTTATGTCCACATTCCACCCTCTCAATGCTTTCACAGTGCACTTTACAGCACTTATCCTTAAAAATATGTATTGTTACAGTGTTACAACACTGTAACAATACATATTTTTAATGATAAAAAATTAAAACATGGCACAATATCTTTTAAAAGGCACCTTAAAAAAAAAAAAGCCAAAGTTGAAGATAACACAGGATCCTCACCCAGGTGTATTGACAGTCGTCAGTACCAGTTCTCCCATTGTTCGTCCTTCATCAGACAGGGCCCTTGGTCACCTGATTAGGATAGCCGGCCTGGAGTCACCATCCACATTCATCATTTTTATATTTACAGAGGGCCTTACAGAAAGAACTACTTTTGCATTGTCAAAACAGAAAGAGGTATTATTCCATAATCAAGGTAATGATCAATCTTCACCACATTGGAAAATAGGAATGTTGTTTGGGATTCCTTCTGCAAAATCTACACTGAAGACCTATGCTCATAGAAATGCTGATTAATTTATAAATTTGATTGATTGTAGGATAATCTATTTGTTGCAGGTTTCTAACTGGTTCTTTGAGACAGCTAAGAGTATATGAGGCTGAGAAGGTAAAAAGGGCACAGCAGCGAAGTTGGCCATATCAGTGGACGCTAAGTCCAGTGATTGACATCCGAGTTTTAAATGCAAGGGAGAAAAAAAAAGGACTGGAAAGTAGGTCTGAATCGCAGGAATTTGCTGAAGGTGAAATGAGTCTGAAATGAGTGACGAGGCCAGAATACCGGAGTGACGGCGGCTCAGAGAAAGGGCTCCTGCAGACGCCACCCGACACTTCCGCTCTGCCACGGGCGGCTGGCAAGCAGAACCAATGCTTTGGGAGCACTATGACCATGAGGACCTCTGGCATCGTCCTGCCTAACTGTCAGGGATGGTACCATATAGACCCGGTATTTCTGCTAGCATCTCTTCATCTGAAATTACCTTTAAAATGGGAAGTTAAGCCTGTTATGTTGCTATTGAACAGCTTGGTGAATTCAGTCAGCCGCTGTCTACTGCATACGATAAATAGTTGAAAATTTTAAATTACAAAGGTTTGGTAACAAACAGGCATGTGGGTCTATTGTTAAAAGTTTATATTTTTCTGCTTTTTAAACTTGTTTTAGTGTCTTTTGTGTGCATGAAAAAAGCTGTCAAGAGGAGTCTCTGATGAACGAATTCTGTGGAAGATTCCTTAGTGTTCCTTATACATGTTAAATTCAACCAAGGTAAACAACCAATTTTAACACAGACAACCAGTTTAAATTTTTTGAATGAACAGTTCTCGGCACATCAGTGAGACGCCTTGTGTGGTGTAAATAACGATGGTGTCTCAGGACAGAAAACACAGAGTACATGCGAATGCTGAAGTTAGCTTTTACTTGCTTCAGGAATTTGAAGCACACCTATTTTCTTTTGGAATATAATTTATTACAGTAATTACATGAGTTAATCCCAAAATGATTTAACATTTCCTGTATTCCTTTTTGTGCTTATTGAGATAGAGCCTTATACATTTGTGTTGAGTGAACAAACAGACATTGTGGTGCTGCCCTCTTTGTATTGTCAAACGTCTGTCATTTCACCTTAACTACTGTATCTAACAGCACATTTGTGGTAGAAAATGTTTTTTTCAATGAAGAATTAATGTAGTCCACAGTAAGCAGAGCTTTTTAGAATTTTATTCACTTGCAGGTTTGGGGAAAGTTTAACACACTAAAAAGCAAGTTTACATATCAAAGGTTTGTTTCACTTGAGCATTTTGTTTTGTCGCTGTTTCTCCACCTAATCTTCCTTGTTCGGTAACAACAACGGCTGGTTCTGGTTTCATGACTTGCACCATGCCTCTCTTTACTGTCTTTTTTTCTTTCATGCCTCACGAGTTCCACACAGGATTTTCATTCTTTTAATGCAGTCTAAAATCTTTACTGCCATGTTGGGATGTTGACTGTGTAATAAAATTGAGACACCGAGCATTTTCTGTGTGTTTTGTCAAGAATATGCGATCTGTTTTGTGTTGTCTGTAACAAACAGGGCATGAGCATGTCCTTTCAGACTGGGTGTTAGTGTGTCTGCTGTATGTATGTAATATAGAGGTGTCTGCTGTAGACAAATGTGGTAGACTGTTAGAGAAAACATAGTCAAAAAATTGTCTCACATTGTCTGCACTACTGTACAGAGTTTGTCTCATGCACAGCTGGAAGGTACAAGTGATTACAAAGCACACGCATGCTAATGGACACTGCTGGGAAGGGAACACCTTGTTTCTAATGCAGGGCAATTTGTTTTGAATCATTGACCTTCAGGGTAGCGTGCAGCATTGTCATAAATACCGTGGACCTTAACCTGGAGGTTGTCTGTTTAAGTCTTAGAAAGGGCTTTGGCGTAAGTCCCTTGACCAGTGTGTTTAAGTCGTTCAGTGGCCTACACAGCTGTATACATAGGATGGTCATGATTTTGCATCAGTGTAAAAGTGTACTAAATGTTAATGAAAAGGAATACATTAACACTCCCATCCTCCATGCCTCCAGTTGTAATTATCTGACCAACTTTTTTTTAACTTTCTTCTTCTACACTCTTTCCCTCCTCTCTCCTCTGTTTTCCCTTCTGGTCCCCCTCCCTCCGTTTTTCTATTCTCCCTTTGTTCTCCTTTCCGTCTCCTTTCTGTGTCAGTACGCTGTAACACATCATCACACCTTAAATTCATATTAGTCAGCGCACTGTCTGTCTCATTCGTTTCATCTTGTGGTGTGTATTTGCACTATTTATACATATTTTGCACTCGTGCACTTTATGTAGTTAGGGTCTCTTTTTAGTTAACTTTAGATATGTGTATCTCATGCAGCTATATGTTGTTATATGTAGCACCATGGTCCTAGAGGAGCGATATTTCATTTCACTGTGCACTCGCTGTATATGGTTCAAATGACAATAACACCACTTTGACTTAGACTTGACTTTCCTCCCTCTTTCCCTCCTTTCTCCACTCCACCTGTTCCTCCTCCCAGGCTCCACAGCGGTGCTCATCCCTCGGCTGGACCTGGTCATCTCTTTTGTGGGTGCCGTCAGCAGCAGCGCTTTGGCCCTCATCTTTCCTCCACTGGTGGAGCTAGTCACCTTTGCCAATGGAAGACCTCGCCCGGGGATGCTCCTCAAGGACCTCCTCATTGCCACTGTGGGCTTTGTGGGCTTTTTGGCAGGCACATATGTGACTGTGGAGGAAATAATTTCTCCTGAGGCAGGCTGTCCACCGGCAGACATCCACAGCTTCGCAGAACACATGAGCTCCTCTGGTATCCCAGGCTGGAACTTGACCGCTCCTGCTCTGCTGACCCCAGAGTGACAAACCTCAGCACACCACCTGTTCTCTCCATCCACACACCTTTTCAGAACTCCCATATTACAGGCTGATGTCAGAACTGTCCATTTGTCAGCCTTAAGGCAATGAGAGCTGACTCAGTGTAAGTGATCATTATGTACCAAATTAATAAGAACCACACCATCCTCAAAACCATTACTTCAGACTTGTCAGAATTTGACATTCCACAAAGTATTTTCTTATCTGTAAGAGGAGAAAACACAAAGTTTTTAAGCTTTCAAGATATTCTTTGTATAAGAAAAGGCCTTTTATGGAGTCACATCGACATACCGCTGCTGAATCTATAACCCAAACTTGTCTGTACTCCTGTTGACTGATGCTGGAGAACCATCTTCCTCTGTGCATCCGGTGTGTTTTGCTTTATTTTCTCCTTATCTATGAAGGGGAGAGGAGCAGAATATCTCACCAGGAGGACAATTGGCGAGGCCACCCCACTCACATCCCAAAACACAAGTAGCAGCTCTCTCCTAATAGTTCAATGTGAGGAGGTTCCTCTAACCATCCTCACGGTCTGGCAGACTAAGCCTTTGTAGGTGGTGGGAGGATAAGAATGTAAACTGATTGTTGAAGTTGTCTGTCATCGTGACACAGCACTTTCTGTGTCTCTGGAATACCTCTAGCTAAAACACCAACACATATCATGATGTGAAAAATCACACATCACAATATCATCCTGGACTCCAGAAAAAGGTGCTTGGTGTTTCCAGCATGAAAGCTAGCTGCAAGTTCACTAACCGCCACATGGGCACTTTTTAATTAAACCGGTGTGCCAAATCCCAATGTGGCGTTGTCACTTGACTGAGACCAATTTACAGAAATTAAAAGTGAGGATGAGATGGAGTCTTATCCATATGTCAGCAACTCCTGCAAAACAAATTCACTCTTGCATGAATTTTCTCTTGAATTAATCCATCTGATGTTTTCCTATCATTCTACCCATGTGTTCATTATTGTAGTCCTCTTATTTATTTATATCTGTGAAAGTAACTCATGTATATAAATATAGTTTAAACATCCATTTATTTTCTTTGAGAAGAAAATAAGGGCCTCTCTGTCGTCAGAGGTGAATGTCTTTGGGGCCGCTGAATCAATTTAAGTAAATCAGTTAATTAGCACTTGATTTAGTGAGAGCATTTTGCATTAAGAAGGTTACCTAATTGCTTCTCATAGAGAGACTTGAAAGTGTGGCCATGTTCGATTTTCATTCCCCAGAAAGTAAATCGCTGCTGATGTGTTTGACTTCGGCATGGAGAAAATGACTTTCGTTTGCAGTAATGTTAATGTGCTTTTATTGCAAGACAGTGAAATTTACAAGTTTACTACGCCCATTGTTCGATGCGTACTCTGCAGTGTTTTATTGTGAAAGTGTTGTAAAAGTTCAGCTTCTCTTCTGTGGGTCCATCACGATAGTCTGATCAGTGTGGTTTCTGATCATCTTGTTTGTAGACTTTTATAGGGACTTAAATCATGCTCACCTTTTTTGTTCCAGAACTTTTCTATTGTGAAATAAGACCATCTTGTGATGTTCTTTTCATGATAGCTTGTGATAATTAAAACTGAAATCAGTTTCAGTACAGTGCCCCCCTCCCACCATATGTCTGTTTTTTGTGTCTTTGACTCTCTTTTTTTTTTTTACTTCACACAAAAAAGTTTTCTCTTTGCTGAACACTGACTTTGAGGTGGATTTCAGTGTTCTGGTCATTGTGGTGTGCTTTAAGTGAAGTACAAATGAAATGAAACTTTGTTGATATGTAAAAACTTTTGATTTATAGATCTGTTCTAGAATCCAAACGCAAAAGATGGCACTCGTAAATACACGACACACGTTGCTCACTGGTAATAGCTGTCCTTGGATGCGTTTCCTCAGAATGGCGGTCTTCCTCCATAGTGCTTTCTTCTCAGTACATGTGCATATGCTCACCTCGGACCAGGCCATGTAGCTCATCCTCTCACTGCGTTCAGAAAGCCCCATGGAGCAAACGAAGTGTGTCTTTTACCACTGAAGTGCATCCATTTCCAGACTGCTCCAGTTGCTTAAATAGTGATGGCACTTAAGCAACCAGGACATCATGGGCTGGGAGGAGGTCAGGTGTGGAGAATGCTCTTAGAAGAAATCAGAAGAAAGGTCTTACTGCATTGTAGAGATAAAGGAGAAGGTAAAAATGACAGAGCGTTTGGTTTCCCCTGTTTGCTTAGATGGTGTTGACAACAAAAGCCTGTAAAAAGCCAAGTAGCCATGGTTTTTTAGAAATATTCTGCAGTGCTTTCCGTAACATGATTTGAGGATTCTTTGAAAGTAAGATATCAAGACCAAGGCACAGTGAAACGATGAGTTCCTCCACCACTTAGGTTATCCACAAATGTGTGTTTCCACAACATTCTTTTGAGGAATTTCAATATAAATAATTGAACGTGTACATAAATATGAATTGTTCACTGTGGCTTTTACCTACGTGAGTGCGAGTGGGACGCCAAGCCCTCTATTTCTGAATGTGTGTCATTGAGCAATTTGTGAAGCACAGATCAGATGGTGCTGGGTTTGCCAGCTTGCCACAGTGGGGCCACACAGCCATGGTGGTTTTTACTTTAAAAACTCCCATCATAACAGTAGGTAATGGTTTCTGGTGCTTTTGCCACTTGGGAAATCTCTTCAGTGGGCTAACAGAGAGCTTGTACTGATAGCATAGTGGCTAGAGACCACACCATGTCTGCCGTTTTTCATCCAAATAATGAAAAGCGTGAGCTGATGTCTCAGTTAAACACCTTCCATATATATAACATATATAAGAACTTATACCATGATATTCTTGAATTCTCAGTGCTGGTCAAAAGGTGTTGCTTGTGTCATGTCCAGCACCTGTAGTGGCCTACCCTTGCCACTAGGCGCTGCTGTTTTTTCCTTTTTCCACCTGTTTACATTCCTTTTCACTTGACGCTTCTTAGTTAATTATATTATCACTGTCACCTGTGTCACATTACCCTCTCCTCTCTATTTAAACCCTCTCCTTTCCTCTGTCAGATATTGGGTGCTTGTGTAGAGCTGGTCCCATGTTAGTCCTCTTTGTATTGTCCTTCCTCCCCATCAAATAAACCCTTCTTCATATAGATTCAGCCATTCCCCTGAACATTACAGCTTGTATGGGTGTTTACTGCTGCTATAGTAATTCACAGACACTTGTTTGTGGCAGAAAACTGTATAACATTAATCAACAGATTTTTTTTAAATTGCAAAGTAGTGTTGTTTAATAAAGAACAAGATATGTGTTCATTGGCAAATTGCATTGCTGCTGTGTAAAGAGGGACAATTATGCCACCCTGATATGGATTATTTTCCTATAACTTTTTCTTATAATTGTATAACAGTTGTTTTATCCTTTGGTTTTGTAGCTCCTACAGTATATGGGAATAAAACATTCATAATTAGGAGTGTTTTGATGGTTTTATGTAGTGTGCGTGGCATCTAGCGTTCGATAATTGCAACATACGGCTAGCGTTGGATAATTGCGATTTGTGGCTCAGGAAGGTCTGACGTGTGCAGTGGGCCTGTGTGGTGTTTGAAAAGCCTTTAGCTGTTGTCTACGTAGCCAGTCAGTTGTTCAGGAGGAATGAAAGTTTCACTGGAAATAAAACCACTCGAAAGAGAAAAAGGATATTATCAAAACCGAGAGCAGTTATCTAATTAGTCGCAAGAGTGGACTGCTGTTTTTGTAAAACATGTATGAAGCTTTATATGGCATCTGTCACCACTATTCTGAGGTCTTTGGTAATTGAATGGGCTGTTCAATGGGCTGTTATTATTTATTTTTGTAATATTAACCATGTCAATTTTTTTTCCTGTAATTACCGGGCTCAGAGAGAACTTTATGGACAGTATTCATTTTCATGTTAACATCGCGCTGTGGAAGATTTTCTTTCCTATACACTCGGTCTGTGCATCTCAAAATCTGGGTTTTCATACCATCATAAATACTGCACTGCCCAAGGACAGCAGTAGCAATTGTTCTCTTGCTTTTAGAAAGTGGATTTGGCTTTATTCAACTTTTAAAATGACGAGCTAGATAACATGTTTCTCTGTATATAGTTTGTGAATGCGTTCATTGCTCAGATTCCTGGTGGTACAGTTTCTACCGTACAGCCATGACTTTTGTTGTGTAAACTTCTGTGCATAAATTGAAGATAGTGAATGCTGTAATTCTGGCACTATAACTGCCATTTACTAGTAAAGCTGTTGCCTGAAGAATGTATTTATCTTTTGAAGCATATTGACTTTATCCACTTAAACATTTTCTTTTAACTTCTGATGACACTGGAGCTGATTGTGTCTGAGTGGTGGTTAAATTGAACTCTGCTTCCACGTGGAGATTTGGCCAGACACCATTAGCTTTCCTCACTTGCACTCATGTCATTTGCGTTTTAGCAAAATTGAAGATTACTCTTGCAAGCCAATGCTTTAAAAATTCTGGTACATCACATGCATTTTATTCTCAGGGTGTCTCTGACTATTTGAACATTTAATTTTATTTCTAGACCAGTGGAATTTAGTATGAAATGCCCCTTTGACTTTGGAGTCTCGTATAGTCTTTCTTGTTTTTTCTTTGCCTCGTATATATTTTACCTTTCTATACATATAAAATACTTAAGAAACACTTCCAAATACACTAACATATCTGAAACATAATAATACATTAGAACACACTGCAGTTGATCAGTTTCAACATTATATATGATGTTTCTGTGCTGTATTCTTTTGAATATATGTCAGAAGGATTTGTAAATCATTCTGTTTTGTTTTTATTTACATTTTATTAAATGGGGTTGTACATAATAATAATAATACAGTAATAATGAAAGGGACTACATATGGTACTGTACTGAAGTGAGATGTGTGTAGGTATACAATACTGTAAAAAAAAATTAAAGCAACTTCTTAAAACAATTTAGGGAATAAAGGAAAAAAAATACATGGTTAAAGGTTAACACTTATTCTTGATGTCTTGCATACCAGAAGGGGCATTATGATAACATTAATAATTGGTTTTCTCCTTCCTCAAACTGATGAACCACTGAAGCCACACACTTTCACGAGTGTCACAATGTAGTACATATGCTTGTTATTATGCACCATTATGTTTAACTGTAATTCACAGTATAATGGTTTTTATGGCGGTTCGTTTGTAAGTATTAGTTGAGTCAGACGTTCTGTAATCAGTTCTGGCACGAGTTCACAATTCTAATCCAGGTAGATTTTAAACATACTTTAAAAGGAGGTCCCAGGTTTTACCAAATGTACTTACAGAGCCATTCAGACTGCTTGTTATCTTTTCCAATTTGACATTCTGCATTACGTCTCTGATCCAATGTGAAAAAGATAGAGAGGGTAGAAGCCTGAGTCAAACTGAG
This sequence comes from Chitala chitala, assembly GCA_025773905.1. NCBI lineage: Eukaryota > Metazoa > Chordata > Actinopteri > Osteoglossiformes > Notopteridae > Chitala > Chitala chitala. The sequence goes on from JABJVR010031467.1 coordinate 11,257, forward strand.
CCCCGACTCAGCCCCACAGTTTAGATGTGAACGTGGCAAAATATATGCTTTTGGTGACTTCCATAAAATCAAGGGTCACATTTACAATCAGAAAAAGGTTTATCTGGGCTGAGATAAAATCAACAAAGTCAGACTCGGAGACCTAAAGAAGGTCTCATCTCCACATCTGTTTGTTCCTCTGATTTGGAAGCTCCAGTTTCATGCAAACGGGCACATGGTCAGATTACAACAGTGTTATATTCACAGGCCCTGATTGAGCACAGTAAATAAAAGTTAGTCCAATTGGTATGTTTATTTGAAAGGGAGTCTTCCTTTTGAGTAAGGGTTTTGAATCTTCATCAGTCAATATATTTGTGCATAAACATATATTTCTGTATTGTTTTCACTCATTTGATAGTTTTTCATTTTGATTGAGTGGAGCGATCAAAAGAATCTATGACTAAGGTAGAAACCTCCCCCCAATGTCAAGTGATAACTATTCAGATTAGGGATAGAATTAAATACAGTATTTAAAAAGTAGCCATCATCAAATTATTAGAATACATATTAATAAGTACCAAACACAACTGAAACAGCTAACCACGTACAATAACATATCTTTTGTTCAGATCAAAGAAACTGGTAGACACCAGATGTGAAAGGGATCTGTCAGCTCCTACAGTGAAATGTTCAGTGGAAGTGCTGACCTGCCCAGTGTCCATTAAGGTTCTGGTGGCACATTGTGTTTCCTGTAAAAAAAAAAAAAAAAAAGCAGTTGCTAACTTAAACTTTTGCCGTTTAATCGTATGGTTTTAACCTTTTACATTCCAATTTATTAGATTTTCCGCCACATTTGATTGGATTGATTGTGAAATACTGTGATGTAAATATTTATTACCAATATGTTGATATTTGTTATAATTGCATAGAAAGCACGCATGCATGCACAGATTAGCAACATAGTATGTATAGGACAACACTTCAATACCCATTCATAACCCCACCTGACACCATAGTGGAATCTGGACTTGATCCCTGTGTCATGAAGCTTCCGTTTGTGTTCGATGAAGTTCATGCGTTGCTTGTTACTATCTGGGCTAAAGTCTGGAAAGACGTGAATCCTATCTTTGCCGTAGATGAGAGGGCCTTTCTCTCTGGCGAGATCCAAGATGCACTCTTTATCCTGAAAGTGATATACCTTCTTTCTGAACGGCTGTACCCAGTCACCCTTGGTTACATAAGGGGCTAGATTTCTGTGAGCTCTGTCCACCGCTGGCGATTTATGAAAGTATTCTGCATCAAACACTTCAAAAAGCAAACTGCTGATAAATTCTGTTGGTCATGGACCCTCTATATTTTCTTTTAGTCCAATTATGCAAATATTATTCCTTCTTGTATAGTTTTCCAAATGCATTATCTTGTCTTTCATCGCGCAGTTCTCTTTAGCCAGGGATGAACATGTTTCTTCTAATATGCTAACCCTCATGTCGAGATGGTTAATTTCATCTCCCATATCTGTGGATATCTGGCCATTTGTATTTAGTGTATGGGGAAGCTACATATGCCCAGTTTTATCACAGTATAAATAAATTGATGATTATATAGCATTGATGGCTTTGGCAAATGAATCCATGCTATTAGGATTGGTATCCCCCATTGCTGTTAGGTTTGGTATCTCTCAATGTTTTTAGGATTGGAACCCCCCCCCCCCCCCAGGGTTGGTGTGGCATTTGAAACAATGTACCCTCTTTGGGTTTTTTGCCCATTTGTGTGACATTGTAGAGATGATGTTTGGTCCTTTATCATGAGTTTGGAGAGTTTTAAGTTTCACAAGTACATATTTCATAAAGTATTAGCTAGAGCTACAGTGGAAGCATTTCCTGAGTAACCATGCTCAGCAGTGCCCCTAATGTTCCTTCTTCATATTACAGAGGTGTTTCATTTATTCTCTTCCTCTCGTCCAGTCCCAGCCACAGGTTCCAGCTCCTGGAAACTGTGCTCCACGGGTCTCTCTGGCAGAGATTGTATTGAGCCTGTTTTACTTTGAGCCTCTGTGTTATGCAACTGGTCTGATTTCTTACAGTCATATATATTAGAGGCTAATTTTGTGTATTTTTCCATTAACACTATAAGAGATTAAGAATGGAAAATCTAGAGTTTAGTTTCCCTTTGAAGACTGTTTGCTGACCCCTCAAAAACCAAAAGAAAAAAGTTTGGTGGTTTTTCTTGTAATGTTAAGCAGATTACAAGACTCCAAGATTCTGCTTTTTTCTCCTTTTCTTTCTTGCTTATTTTTTGACAGTCTCTGAAGTAGATCAGGTAAACACAAGGCAATAGATTAAAAGGGATCCAAAAACAAAAGGCAATTTGCTGACTTTCTCAGCCTTTGGCATTGTTCTGTCTACATTCTGTCTACATTCAGCTTCAGTGTTATAAATGTCAGTGTTTTTTTACCTTGTGCAGGCGCTGTTTCTTGTGTATCAAGAGACTTGTTATTGCCTATAAAATATATTGTCTGCTCTGTTGTTCTGTCCAGTTGGGCTGATTAATTCATTCGCACAATATACAGCAAGGTACAGCTTGCTTTGCACAGCTAATTAATTAAACAGGCACAACTAATTTAAAGGGGAAAGTGATTTTCACTGTACAAACATCTTCCAGATTGAAACCTGCAATAAGATTTACTCTTCTCTTTGAGAAACTGCAGCTTGAAGTTGAATTGTGCAAACACACATTTCTGTGTTTTAAGTGAGTGGCCTTGCTGCCAGTTTAAATCGCACTGAAATCCATGGTTTGTTCCAGCTTTTTCCAACCCCTCCTCATTTAAGTGAGGTGTTGGATAATTGGTGACCTTGTCCTCATCAGTTTCGATTTTGACGTGACCACTCCCCCACCACCTTGTCCACACAGGCTGGAATAGAGGTGGACATGGTGAGGCTTCTCCAAGAAAATCTACACATTTTTTTATGCTGTGTGTTGCAGTGGTTAGGTTAGGAAGAGGAAGAAGAAGGTAGTGAAAATAATCTTTTGACATTACATAGCACTGTTTTCAGTACAGGCCATTGTGTCATGCTGAACATGATGATTTTACTTCCGCTGCTGCCCCTTTGTGTGCAAAGACAATAGTGACAGGCTCTGGCATCCTGGCGTGCACAAATGTGGGTGTTAATGCTGCTATGTAGCCACAGCCCAATCTTAACAGGAAGGAGCAGGTCGCTTCCAAATACATCATCTTTGTCTTGACAGCTACTTGGGGGCTAACCTGCTACCAACTAATGAGTTTCCTATACCTCAGAACAGCATGAAATGCTGCCATAAATTTGTAATTTTTCTTTTCATCTACAACATTTTAATCTACAAAATTGCTCATTATTTTTGTGAAAAAATACTTTTGCATCTTGACGTTTTGTTTGTTTCCTATATCTATCTGAGAAAAATTTTTGTGTGCAGTACACACACACACACGCTCACGCACGCATGCACACACAGACACACACAAGGGATTTGTCTTTTCTTCTGCCCCTACCAAACATTGCAGAAACACTGTCCCTCCACCCCAACCTCCAAAAAAAAGAAGATTATAAGGTATCTTAGAAGCTGAGGTATAGAATTATTGTATCGAAGTATAGGGGGATGTATGGTAGAGGAGTGTAAATTTCAAGTACATGTCAGGAAAGATCAAGATCTTACAGAATGGAGAACAGAGCTGTCACACCATGGCTGTTCTAACTCAACAAACATGTGTAATACCACAAAAACACAATGTTCACAGTGGCAGCATTTGGATCCAGGCAGTTCTGCTTTGGTCTGTACAGAAATAGTATTATGTTAACAGATGCGTTGGGAAACTGCAGTGACGTTAATATCACGTCACAAAGACTTTAGAATCTCCATCCCTTACTTAACATACTGTAACTTGATTCTGTTTGTATTTTCTTTTCTCCCACCCAGGTGCCAGCTGTAGTCCACGTTCTCGTCCACGTTCAGGAACGGCGCCTGCCTTGCGCCGAGTCATTTGGCCGCACGTTGTATACCGTAAATGAGCGAATTCGTTGCTTAAACGAATGCCCACAGTTACAGCGTTGTACAGTTGCGTGGTGTTGTTCAAAACAACTACTCTTGTTCTTGTGCGTTTTGCACTTTGAATGTGTAACCACGTCCCTGTTACACAGCATGTGAGGGGGAAAAGGCGTCCTCATCAGAGACAGCTACATCGAAATGCTATGTTAACACATTTCCCAGATTGGTGCTGGAGCCATTAAATTTCTTAGCAGTTGTAGTTGCTAAGAAAAGCACGGCCGCAGGTTAAATTGTGGTGTCATTCCACGAGAACACAAGATTAGTCCCTCGTTAACTGCGGTGTGGAAGTTCGCGTACAAATTTGCCTCCTGAACGTGAATCCTAACAAGGCAGCAAGAGCCTGTTGGCTATTAGAGGGCTTGTGAATAAACGTGAAACACAATTGTTTGGGATACAGAATTAACTGGTATCAGGAGTGAAAGTTTGCATGTGATAATTGCCAGCAGTGAGGGAATCAGGGATGGTGGTCCTGTCCTTTGTTTTGTACATGTTCTGTATCCTCAGGTTTAATTCATAATTCAAAATGTTTTCCTAATTAGGTTAATTAATCTCTTATAAAAATACAGTGTCTATGGACATCTGCAGTAGAGTACTCAATTACATATCCATTACAGAGTTACAGGTGGTCTGGAACTTATCTCTGGCAGACTACAACACAAGGGATGCCAACCCGTCGCATGGGGCGTAGATACACACAGAAGGTCAAGTGTTCAATCTGTAAGACAGATGCCTGACCACTTGGCCACCATGCCTCCTGTATGCAAGTGCCTTCATTTAAAACACTGAAAATGACAAAAAAAAAAAAACCTGGTTGTAAGCAAGTGTGCTTAAAGTTGGCCAGTTTGATTGCTCACATGTTTAGCAGTATGCGCTTTTCAACCATTTGTGGTCAGATGTGTTAATTGTTTCATTGTGTGTTTTTGAAAAATATTACAGTAAGCTGAATGTGTGTGTGTGTCAGGAGGTGAGTATCCCTTTAACTAATGTTTTCATTCTGTGAGTATCACTACATGCCTACTGGTGTGTTGTCCGCCTGATCACCACATCTTTATGACAACTTCTCCAGCCTGCAGGTGTAACTACATGATTGGTTCAAATTAGCACGTTACACTATTTCAGTATATTAGCTACAGATTGAAATTTACACCATTAATAACTTATATAGTAAAAATACCAGTCGGCATTTAATGACTGTAGAAGGTTGGGACAGGAAAATAACCTGCAGAACCCTTAGTTTTCCAGGCTTATAAGCCATTATAAATTTGCATATGGTATTCTGTGCAAATAGCACAGGTTGAGCATTAGCCTGCCCGTTTTTTTTTTTTTTTTTTTTTCTTTCTTTCGTAGAACTGGTCTTGTCAGGTTCCTTTGAAACAAACACTTGTATTGGAAGTATAGTGAAGTGATCTGGCTAGTGTGTGTGAATGTCAGCACCACCATTATCGCGCTGTTTAAATTCCATGCAAAGGAGCAGAAATTGCCCACATCCAAAGCGCTCAGTTTGCTTTTAAAGGTGCATGAAGTGCTCCGAATTAAAGTCAACCGTAGTATTTTTCTACCGTGCTCCTCTCGTCCCCCGTGTGCTGCAAATGCATTTCTTGAGTGCCAAAGTACGTGCACTCTGGGCATTTTAAAAGGAGCATTCGTATTCCATCCATGATCGGTGCTGAGCATTTTTCCAGTTTTTTTTTTTTTTTTTGCCGTGATTGCATAATCAATGCAGAGGTTTGGTGCTAACGGTGGATTTGTAATTTTTATGTGGCTGGGGCTCATGTATAAACAGGCACTATATCAAAGCCATGCAAAACAACTCTGAATCCTGGCAGACAGTAGGAGAAAATGGGCTCCCTGATAAGCTGTCTCTGGTGTCTTGCTGACCTATTTGGTCACCCGGGTTGGGTTTAAACACCAAACACTGTGTCCATTTATCCCTTTTCCTCCATAGACTCCAGTTTTCAAAAGGCCTGTGTTCTATGTCTCTCTATTATTCTGTCTATGATAGAACCTGATGCCTGATGATAATGGCAACCAAAGATGAATGAGATAAGGCAACTTGGCTCATGTTCAGTAAAGACACGTCCCTTGATCTGTACTCATTGAAAAATACTTGGTCCTGTCTGCCCTGATGGGATGGCCTGGTGAGAAACTAAAACGTATGACCCAGAGGACGACCATATAACGCATTTCATGGTTGTTACTTTCATAACAGATTTGCTGTTTCCTCGGCATACCAGCGCTGAATAGAGAGAATGGCTTTCTATTCCCAAAATGTATTGTCTTAGATGTCCCATTTGCCAGTATGTGCCCTTACCATCACCTGGTTTGTCATTTTGTCATCCTGCTGTAAAGACAATTCTGCGTCTGAAGTGTTCAGCTCTTCATATGAGCTTTCCTTTTCTTAAATGACTTGTACATCACAGAGAATGGTTCCAATATACAACTGTCAACAGGTTAAATAGCCTTTAAGTTTCCATTATAACCAAGTTATCTGAAAAAAAAACAGTCTAGGAGAGTCAGTATCTGTATGGCTCACGACTCAAACAGTGTTTTTAGGTACGATTTTCTACAGTCATTTTGAGACTTTGCATATGTATTGATTTCAACAAGGCATTTATTTCTGTTAAAAGGTTAGTATATATTGAAATAAAATACATTGTGCCCTAAAGACATTCCAGCAGATACCATTTTAATTTTAATTGCAAAAATTCAATTATGGAATTTCTTATGAAACTCTGAACCATTTGTACTTCTTTGGTCTCTCAGAACACAATGTTTGCATTAAAATCTGCTTTCAAAGCAGTATCAGACTAGAACATGTAAAGTAACCAGCAGTGCTACTACTGCATTAGCAACACTGGGCACGCACTCAGTCATTAGCACCATGTAATAATGTTATGTGATGTTCTTTTGCCAACAACGTTACGGACAGTACTGTCCTCTTTCTCACACTTAGTTAGTTCTTGTACTTTTGGAATTATTAGCAGGGTCTGTAGGGAACAGTTGATATCAATAAAACATTTTCTGTTTCAGTTCATATTGATGGCTTTTTTATTTGCCAGTAAAGTGGACGGTTCAGGGGTTAAAATCGCAGACAGGCTTTGCACACTGTAGTCACTCAGTGCTTATTTGGAATTTGCACTCAGACTCCAGTGGAGCCGCTCAAATGAACAGCTCACACTATAGATTAATTTATGGATTTCCTCTCTCTTTTCAGGCCTCATTTAACGTCACCACAAAAGCCCCGTAGGTCGTCTGGAATCGCTTTTGTGAAACATCTGATTGAGTCTTTAGTACAAAGTGTGTTAATTTAGGCAAATTAGGTAAAATAACATTAACACAACCATCTGATAATCTAGAACATTACTGCATTTTTACTAAATGCTATGCATATGTCTTGCACTTCCTGGGAAAATATAAAAAACCATATTTTGAAAGTGGCACTTCTGATTTTTGCAAAAGCAGCAACACTACTGTTTGTGCAAGCTAAACCCATAATACCACTTCCTTTGTAGAGAATTTTTTTGTTTTTTAACATTTTCAAAAATCAGCCCATCAATTGCATGTCCAGACAATTTCTAATGGGGAAATTAACTGGGGCACAGAATCAAAGCAGGGGGCTCCACTGGCAAGATAAAAAAAAGAAAATTGAACAGAGAATACTTATGTTGCACTTTAAACTTACAAAAAAATCTTGATTAACTTGTGCCCATACTGAAAAGAATTATCATAGTATCATTCTATTCTATATTTGAATACTGTTAGAAGAACAAATATTAATCTATTATTTAGTTACCTTGAAATAACAAACAACATATACATGCATGTACAAACATGCAATTAAAAATATGAACTGTAATTGTTCCATATGTGACCAGTATGTGAAACAGTAAGTACAAAGCTGTGGACACAGCTTTCATCTTACGCTGCTTCAGTTTACGACCCCATTTGAGAGCTAAATTCCCATAAACTCCAATATTATCAGTTTATATAAAATAGGCTTGAACTGGTCAAAACAAATCAAATTTCTATTGTATGTAAAGTTTTTACAGTTAAAATGTTTACTGTTATTGTAAAACTACACTAAAGTCTTCTGTCACGTAATCATTTTTGTGTATGTCAAATACTTTAAAAGTCTGAGTAAGTACAAATGCTCTAAACATTGGATATATGAGATGTTTTTAAAGTGTGAGGATATAAATTAACCACAGAGATTGTATGTGTGGCCTGTATCCTAATGAAGTTTGCCCCCTTGATCTGTGCTTCATCTCCCGATATAGCTGTTGGAGCTGTGATTTTAAATGCCTTTCATTATGTTTTAACTGACTGGAAATGTCTTCTGATCAAGAGCTTCCTGTAGAGCACAGCTGTTTGCTGGTGTTCAAAGGAGGGGGTTGGCGGATAAACCTATTACAAGTTCCACAGGCCAAAAAGCAGTTCCCTCTGCACCCAATGTCTACAGTCAGGTCACGCTGGCTGCCCTGGACTCCCACAATAAACACGTGCTAGTTTTTTGCAGCCGGCTACTTGAGCAGGCAATTTTAATGCCATTCACAATCAAACAATATTAGATCTCCAGAACTACATTCATTAGGGTCTTTATACTCTTGTGGTAAAAACATTTATTTATTGGATTACGTTACTTTTTTTCCCTGGAAATGGCTTCTCATTACAACAGTGATTAGGGGTTGTGGCTATGAATAAACACAAATAAGTTATCGGTGTAGGGTGGGAGCACTTATGGAGGTCTGTCAGACTTGACACCCCTAGCTCTAACAAGTACTGCATTAGTGTGAGGGGCGAAGTGTATTTGGGCCTCTTGGCTCCCGTCGCTTTTTAAGTTTTGGTTTTATTTTCTGGAAGATTCTGGCTCTTTTGTTTTTGATTTGTTGTAGAAAGACAGCGCTGCTCCATGTCACGTGTGTTTCAAACATTCAGAGGTTTAGCAGGCTTAAAGCATCCAAGGTGAGTGTTTGTCTTTCTGAAGACTCTTCGGCAATGCTGCAGGTTAATGGCGCGACAATTCTCAGAACTGTTTACCGGTATCTTTCAGACGTTACGAGTGCGATTGTTGCCATTTCACTTTTTCAACCTCTTCCAACCTCTAATACCTCCGATGTCCTTGTGTCGTGTATTTATGTAAAGCACCTTGAATTTTTACATCCGGCTTTGAAGAGCTGGACAAATGTGATACGGTCACTTATGTATATGCTTTTTGAAGCTGCGAAACCTTCATCAGAACTTGCGAACAGTTGATATTAGTTTTTGTGATGGTGACCTCATTACCGTGCATTACATTGTCAGCAGAAAGAGGGTACATCAGGGCCAGGGATGGGAGAAATGTGTGTTTCCATCATGGGCGAGGTCACTGACCTCACAAGAGGTCGGTGACACAGAGCTGCTAATGGAAAGGGTCACGTGTTTCTCCTTTCAACAAGTGCTAAGTTAATTAATATCGACAAACATAGGACACCAGAGGTGTTTTCCAGCCTTCACTACCCCTTACTTCTGAAAGATGTAGGCTAGAGATAGTGTGGTAAAGATATTATCACAGGGCATATAGAAAAACAACATTTTGTTCTATGGGTCTGGAAGCAGGACATTCCTGTTGATTGATAATGCTAATAAAAAGTCATGCTGTCAGACTGGTAGTGTTCAGGGTGCTCTTTGGTCAGACAGATTTTTCCATTGTGCCTTATTAATTTCCCCTTGTTCATGCACTTCCGGCAGCGGTGGGGGGGGGGGGGTTTGCCAGGTAATGCTTTCTCGTGACGGCTGACTCGCCTGCTGATTGCTGGAGGGGAACAAGCTGCCAACAGGCCTGTCTGGAACGTGACTCTAAAAATAGCTAACAGGAGCTAAAGTTGGCAGCAGAGGTTTTTTCAAACGTTTCGAGATGTTTGACTGTCAGGCAAAGGGAAAATGTGTGCAACACAAACTCAGAATATAAACTGCAACTTTCAGGGGAGAAACCGCTCATGTGGGAAAGGAAAACCTAATATAAACCACGAGGCACTGGGTGGAAATTGTTGTAGTAGATATTTTTATCAACTCATTGAGGATTGCACAGCTTATATCTTTGTTTCTATCTTGAACAAGTAGACCAAAGATGATTTTTTTCTGACATATTTGCATTGCTATTATTGGCTGTGAACTAAACCAGAATCACCCCATAGGATGCATAGCTAAAATGAGCCGTAATGCCATTTATTGTCAATAACGTGTTTAATTGGATACACTAGTCAAGGCAGAATCAGGTGCCTCTGAACACCGGACCTCGCCTCATCACCTTGGCCAGGTTTGTTTGTAGAAGTCACAGCACTCACAAACCCTTTGCTGTGAAAGTCCTTGATACTTCCTCATACCTTACTTGCATGCGTAGACATCTTGGAAATAAAACAACTGGACCAAACCGTGATGCTGACGCAAGTTCCAGCGCATCGTTGGACTCAGACGTCAAGAAAATAAACCGCTTCGCCTTGCTGTGCTATTTGGAGACTTATCCTTTGGACATTTCGAAAGGGTTCTGGACCTCAGCCTGTCTCCCTGTGGTGATGGAATGCCGGTGTTCACCCGGGGGCCCCCGAGGTGAATTTGTGCTTCCTGACAGATTATCAGTGGGGCGCTGTGGCGTCAGGATGCCAGGCCTTCACTCGTGTGCTCTGCTATCGCCGCTATCGCATCTTCAAGCCATTATGTGACAGTTCTGTTTCTGGAGCTCCCTGACAGCTCATGCAGGTTGCTGCTTGTTTGTGTGCATGTGTGCTTGTGTTTGTATGCTTGTGTGCCACTTTTTTTTTTGTTCCGGTGTCGCCATCATAATAAACCATACAAGCTGAACCAAGGATGTGAAAGCTATTGAAGCACATAAACATATCCACGTAAAAATACCAAACCAACATTAAAACAGTAAGAAATGCACAAATATGTATAAATATGTACATTTCTCAGCGGAAGCGAAAATCAAATAAACGGTGTATAAGCTGCCATAAAAACATCTGTTTTTTGAAAACAAAATAGTACTTTTCTATAGTTTAGCGGTAAAAAGTCTTCCCCTATCTTATCATTTTTCCCTTGCGAACTTTTATCAGAGCTCGTTTCGTCAGCTTGCATCCATCACGGCGTGCAGTGAGACAGGCGGCTCTCAAGGTCTGATGCCTTGCTGTAAATAGTAATGGATGAGTGCAGCCCTGGGTTGGTTACCCATTGGCTGAGGCCGGACGAGCCTTCCCCAGCTGACAGATACCCTGTGCCTGAGCTGCTGGGCTCCTGTTTTTATCACCTGCCAGAGCTGCCTCTCCAAGGATTGAAAGGCCTTTTTGATAACTACAGTGGGGGATAAGGCTGGTCTTCTCCAGAGCCAGACCCTCAGCCTGCAGAGCCACAATTACCAATGCAGAATAGCTGGGCAACTGAAAATGGGTTCTGCAAATGGCTAGAGGACCAGCATGGGCACGCTCCACAGTGCCCATTCTACCATGAGTATTACAGCCATTGAATACCACCTGGGTGAAGTGGAAAATGAATGCTATTCTATGTGGACACTTCCGTGAACCAGGCAACAGTGTCTGTTATTTTTACGGGTATTTTCACTGAATTGACAAAACATAAGTGTCCAACCACATGCATGCAGTCGCCCATAGTTACAACCAGTTGAGTTAGGACCGCTGTTGGTCAATATTCTTTGAGCAGTTTGATGTGTGTGCCTGAAACGTTGCATACTTGGACTGATTCTCAGTCAGTCAGGCTACGAGTCCAACATAACATGTAGCTGCTTGTGGTAGCTGCACTTAAATGTGTGCTGGGCTATTGCGTTGTAACGTCGGTGAATTTAGCTCAGTGCATTTGAGATACGTTGTGCAAAATGTTTGTCATTTAGTGGATAGCACACAATAGTTCAATTTTTTACCCTTAGTTTAACAGCAGAGCCAGACAAGGTTGTTGAGGTAATGTGTTTGCTCGTTGCCTAAATTCTGAACAATGAAATAACCCATTAGTGACGTCAGATGCTATCTCTTATAAATGCATCACAAGGACTATTTACTTTCTTTGACCCTGGCAGTCAGCACGTGGCAGCATATTAGCAGAATGCATCTTTTTCTGACCTTACATTAAAAAGAAGGCAGCTTATTATTTTCTCTCAACTTAAACAAAGAGTAAATAAAACTGCACTGGACACACTGTATTATTTTTATACAGCACATATTATAGACATATTACATTCATTTGCTGTCTGTACTGTGTGTACTACATTTATCCTAAAATGAGCTCACAGTAGATTTATATGCCTGTTGTGTAGGCTTATAATGTTAGTGTCTATTGCATCCCTGTTTGACCATCTGTCTATGAGAGACAGGTAGACAGATTTTGTGTCTCCGGCTTTACAGGAAAGGCCTGTCTGTTTCATTCACAGTTCAGCTACTGGGAAAAGTGATGACATTATCATTTGTTAACAGTCAGTTTGTATTCATTGGATTATGGGTAGGTCTGAAGATATGTGCTTTCCAGTTTATACAAACTGGAGATATGCGCTTTATTTTATTTATACAAACAATTTTTTTAATCCCCTAACTTCTGGCTATATTATTTTAATAAGTAGGTCAAATGGAAAACAAAGGACAGACAGAATCAGGATGACAAACATAATCTTGACAAACAAATGTCTGAAAAAAAACGCAGACGAAAATGAACAAAAGGAGTTTTGAAATACTTATGCCTCCCAGCAACCTAGTATAAAAAATAAATCATCACCTTTCTCAAGTAGCAGCAACCACAACAACCAGGGCTAGGAAAGGCTTATTATGCATAACACGAACTATAAAGGTTTTTTTCTTTCTAAAAAGAAGTACTGATGTACAGACATAATGTGTTTTCATTGGTCATGGATTTCAGAGCACAGTCATCATCATGGACCAGACAGCACAGCTTTGATTGCTGCAGCACAATTGCCAATACAAGGCAATATTTAACAGAAATATAATGTGTGCCATTACTGTGAGTGTTACGGGGCATGTGTTTTATCCTGGATGGTGCCTGATGCTCATTTTGTGTTTGTCCCCGAACAAGTGCTCCATCAAACACTTACAGGTGACAGGTGAGTGGGCATGCAGGGGCCTGACAAGAGAGCTTGTGCATCACACAAACACACACACACACACACACACACACACACACAAACAGAAGCATACATATGCGCAACCATGCACACACACAAGCACTCACAAGCACACCAACACAAGCATATTAGTGCACACACAGACGCACACACATGCGCATACACACACAGTGAAGACAATGTGATAAACCAGTTTGTTTAGTTACACTCTGCAGATAAAGATGACAAAGGCTACCTAAGCTGTGTACTTCCTGTGTGTCAGGAAAAGGAACAGGGCAGGGTTTTCGGTGGGGGGGTGCAGTGTGATGATGTGGAAGCGATAGAGCGTCTGGAGGTTGTTCAGAGGGCCTAATGTTGCTTTAAACAAAAGCTTGAGGGAAGGATGACACTTCAGTTCATTTTATCTGCAGGAGCAGTTAAGCCCTTTTCACATTAAAACAACCACAAAACACATATGGGCAACCTACCAGTGGTTTCCCACGACCTGTACCATAGCAACGCCAATGAATTGTTGGCAAACACTATGGCTTTTCACATCAGAACAGTTTTAAAAAACTGAAACATTTAATGTGGAAGCGCTGTTTTGTTTGTGGCACTCAGCTGAAATGTTGTGAAGATGTATAGAACATTTCCAGTACAAACTGGAGGCATAATTAGAAAGAGGGGTTTATGTCACTTATATGAAAAGAAGTTTAATGTTTTCTAATGAGAAAAATTTAACTAACACACCTTTTTTTCCAGTTTGGAATGAAATAAAAATTTATTCATAAGACAATAAAACAAGAAAACAAAAACACATTTTATTTACTAGAACTAGAGACTTTTAGGGACCGTACTTATTTTCATACTCCAGAAGCATTCTACAGTCATATTAATTTTTACTTGCTGCTCATAATGGGTGTCCTGTGGTGTGTTGATGCCCTGTCCTGGGCATCCCCTGCCCTGTGCCCTGCTCCCTGTGCCTCCTGGGATGGGCTCCAGGCTTCCCACGACCCTGAATTAGATAAGCGGTATGGAGGATGGATGGATGGATGGATGTTCATAATGGCTTTGCTACATATCATAATTGACTTTGTACCTCAGGAGCAGGGTACCTTACACACATTGCAGATACCAGCCCAGCAAACACAAAACGATCAAATAACGTTAGCTAAACGTTCCTAACTTTCCCTAAACGTTTAGCTAATGTTATTTGAACGTTTTATATTTGCTGGGAGTGCACTCATGACAAGTTTACATAGTTTGATGAAGAACGGTGTTCCAAAACTCCCTTTCATTTGGTTTACATTAGATGTTCTATTGTTTGGCACATTTTGGCGATGATTAGTTTTTAACATGAGGTGTCACTGCAATGGGAATATGAAGAAGAAAATAATATTTTTTAAAATGAGGATTAAGGATAGATAAAGTATGAAACAGAGGTATTTTAGTGAAAGTACACTACAGAAGACATGCGTCAGTGCAGCCAGGCGGGTGGGCGTGCATAGTAACACAGCAGGTGTGTTAATCATGTATGCTGCATAATGGGGTTACAGGTTCCAATGCTTGGCAGCTTTTGCTGGGGGTTGGGGCAGGTGGATGGTGGGCACCAGTACCAGCACAAGTCTGAATGGCATCTGCAGCCTTCCTGGGCAAACCCATTTACATGATGATGTTGAGTTGGCCACACCATCTGTATGGGGGGCTGGCAGGCCCATGGTTGATTATGCACCCCAGCATCGCGCTGGGATGGCCACGACCGATAGCTTCGTTCTCCGCGTTCGCCCGGGCCCGAAGGGCTTTTTCGCTCTCAGTGCAGAGGCCTAACTTTTCACAACCATGGGTCAATTCCACCTGTATTGCTTAAGTACACACAGTCCATGTCTCAGAAGATGAAACAAATACTGCATATGTTCTGTTTAAAACATTTTAAAGTGCAAACAGGGAAAATACAGTAATTTGAAGTGCTATTTGACTTGTAAGATTATGGGTTTTGCAGGATCAGTTTATACACAATTCTCAACTCCATATTGTGTGTTGGAAAATGATGCAGGTATTTTTACACTCTTTATTTCAGTGACCTCTCACCCAATTTATATTTTAATATTTACAGACCTGCTCAGCTCAGACATATGAACTGTTTACTGGAACTTTGCGCTACGCTTGTCAACAAATCATTCTGCTGCCAAACTCCACCGCTGTCCCTCAGATGAAGTACAGCACACCGGCTTTTATATAGCCACCATCATCACATTCTCATTCTCAGCGGTAATTTCAGGTGAACGCAACAGTCTGACTCAATCTTCTGCAATTGAATTAATTTTGCAAGGTTGACAGAGCCGCTACTACCCGCAGCTGCAAGACCTTGTTAAGACCAGCGCTATCAAACGCTTTCTGCTGAATGAAGAAACTCATAGTGACACCTGTAACAACATGTAACACCTGCAATTATCAGCCCCCTGAGCAGACACATCCAGCTCATGATGTTTTAGCACAAGCCTGCCTTCCTGCTTTCATGAAATCTCAGTGGTGTGTTTTACCCACGTTGCTAATAATGGGTATTTTGTAAAACATGGCTGTGTGGTTCGCTGGTTTCCTAGAATTTGTTTGCATTATCAAGTCCATTCCAGGACAGCTACTGATTTTGGCACAACCTGTTGCACAGACAGTTTGCTCTCCCCCCCCTGCACTGGTTTTAAACTGGTGGGCTTATTACTTTTCAATTTTACAAAAAGGAAGGAATGCATTACAGTGATAGACATTTCATGAGCTCATGGCAGCGCCTGCCCTTGAGAGTTCTTCGGACAGTGGCAGATGGCTTTGCAAATGAGGCAGTGGCTGGACAAAGCAGGACAAATCTTATCTCCATTAAGCAAAAAACTCAAGTCAGTCATACTGAATAGGGTTGTGTGAACACTGGTAATCATTTTAATACTCTTCTTAATATAATTAAAAAAAGAACATTTAACCTTCCCAGTCAAAAAATTTTATCCTTTCAAAAAATTTTAAAAGCTCTGACTACATGAGATCTTTTCAGTTTCAGTCTAGTTAATAACATGTTACACAAAGCAAAGAAGAACAGTCATTTAAGAATGACTATAAAAGCAAACAGTTTCTAGAGTTACATTAAAAAGTTATTATTCAAGGGTAAGTGTTTTGTTCTCCTTACAAACCTGCCTTGAATAATCAGAAGATTGAAGATGAGACAAAAAGACTTGGTGAAGACAGAGGACAATTCTCATCTGTATGGTCTTTTCAATTTCTCTTCAGTGTTGGTGTCTGGGAAATAAAACGCTGAGTCTCGTCAGTTACGTAGTTAAAGTATATTCTGGTCTCCCCTTAGTCTCAGCTGGCAAGTGTGCTGCATAGAGTTGAGACTCTGCTTCTATTTTCTTTCTACATGCTACTTTCACTGGTTTCAGTTAAAAGCTCCTGAGACCAGCACTGACTTTCCCTGAGCGTTGACGTGTAGGACTGATTACTAACCAGCGGTGTTCGGATAAACCCCGCATGTATGTCAGCTGCCTTCTTCCATGATCTCTGACCTGGCAATGCTCATCCACACCAGTTTGGATCAGACCTCAGGTGCTTGCTGAATGCACAGTGAAATTAAGTGTCAGACTCTGAGACTCAGCGAAGACTCACTTGTGTGACCTTGACTCACGAGCACAGTCCAGTGGAACAAACGCCAGGCATACATTTTTCCATTGGAGTGGCCTGCGTGTGCCAGTCCTGATCCCATGCTGGCCGACCTGTGGGGGTAATAATGGAGGGGGGGGGGAGTTTGACAGCACTGGGGAACAGATGTAGCAGCATGCTAATAAGCCCGGGAGGTGAGCCAGGACCGACAGTGAAACACCAAGAAAAAAAGTGAGCATTTCTTACGGCTGAGAATCTGCTTCCAAGAACACAAGCTTGTCTTTGGGTATGAAATAGACACATGGGCCTCAGACTCACACATTTCAAACTTAATTTTCAAAGTGAGCATCTGCTTATTCTTGACTAATATAATTTCATTGCCTTTTGTAGGGTGATGCTTGTGGCTCCTGTCATAAAC
Organism: Chitala chitala; assembly: GCA_025773905.1. Taxonomy (NCBI): domain Eukaryota; kingdom Metazoa; phylum Chordata; class Actinopteri; order Osteoglossiformes; family Notopteridae; genus Chitala; species Chitala chitala. The sequence goes on from JABJVR010031467.1 coordinate 28,464, forward strand.
ATTTTTACACCATCCACTTCCTTTTAAGATTTCATTGCTAACATTAGCAATGCCATTCTCCTGTGAAGTCTCCATTTCATCTCAGTTTCATCACGCACATACCAGCCACTCAACACAGACACCCATTCACCTCAGCCATAAACTACACCCACTCGTTTGCTTGCACATCAAATCAATTTTCCAGTTGTTCAGTTTAACCACTTTTTCCTGTTTATTTGCTGCTTGTGTGTATCTGTGCAGATGTTCTCCAGGTCTTTGGTGAGGTACTGCTTCTCCATGTACATACTGTGTTCCTTTTCTGAAAATCCCCTTGGACATGGTTCAGCTCTGGTCTACCTGTGTTTTAGGTTCCTTAGTACCTTGTGTTTTTTTCCACAGAGACAGACCTTCTGACCTTCTGGTGCTTGATTTATCTACCCGGTTTTCACCTGTTCTGATTCTGAATTGTGTTTTCGAGGATTGGAAATCAGGTTTGACAACAGTAAACTGGTATCTGATTCTACCTTGGATGTTGATTCTCATTGCAAAATTACTGTTTTAAAACAGGCTTCTTGTTTTCAATTGCTTTACGATATATATGAAGGAGAGCTCAATAGAAATTATTAAAAATCAATAGAAAGGAACATGAAAGTAAAAATCTCCTTTGACTTAATATACATGCAAGGCATCAATTTGTTGTCTATTAAAAACTATATATATATATTTAATGATGTGTTGTAACTCAGCCAGTGTATGGTTGTCGGTAGGTATCATTTTAGACACCTCCAGTTTCATGGGTTTGACTCATGCCCGTGTGTGTGTGTGTGTGTGTGTGTGTGTGTGTGTGTGTGTGTGTGTGTGCGCATTTACTTTATGTATTCTCCCTGACCTGCTTATTTTCCTCCTCTAGGCCAAAATGATATTAATACGATTCAGGTGAACTGGGAGATCCAAGTTGCTATTGGAAAGTTTGAATGTCCTGTGTTGGGTTGACACACATTCAGGTTGAACCACCGAGGACAGGCTACAGGCCTCCTTGGTCTTGACTTGGAAAAGCAGTTCGAAAACTGGTTAAAAATTTTTGTACGTGTTTTATTAAAAAAACACATCTCTTTTACACTTTACACAACACTTTTCTCCACTCTTCTTGGTGTATTGGTCTTTTCCTCACACTATAATGTTTGCCTAAGCATGATTTCACAAATGACAGTTGTGGAAGAGTGTCATTATATGACAGTGATGTTGCAGACATGACTCAATGACTTTGTGTACTATTTGTGTTTGCATGTGTGGCCTTTTGGATAAGCCTGAGTCATGCAAATTATTTATCCAGCTTGACAATACAGCAAGGAGCCTCTGCTTGTAAACACAAGCCCTGAGGCTCTTTACAAAGCTCTCTGCTTTTTATTTCCATTATGATGTCCTTATCTTCACTCTGACCAGGCTTTTTTTACATTTGTAAATTTTTTATCCTAGTTCCTGTATTCTTTGTAGACTGAGTAACACCTTGCATTTTAACAATTATGCTTACTGTTTTCCTCACTATGGCTGGTGGATCAGTTGGTAGAACATCTAACTAGGGTGAAGTAATCTCCTGGTATGAATGCTGTCCCAGGAGCCAGGTGTGTCTCTGAGCAAAACACTGAGGTGTAGATTTCCAGGTACTGCATGATAGCAGCTCACTTTCCCAACCCCTCACTGGGTTAAAAAAGGTAGCCTGTGGCTTAATGGGTAGAACATCAGGCTGGGATCTTGAAGTCTCCTGGTTTGGATCCCACCCTAGCCACCAGGTGTGTCCCTGAACAAGACACTCAGCACTAGCTCCCTAGGCCCTCCGCTGCTCCCTCAGGGGATGGGTTAAATGCAGAAAACCAATTTTGTTGTAACACGTATGTGTCATTTGTGTTTTGGACAACAACATGTACTAAATGAAAATGCCAATTTTGTTGCAAAATGTAACATGTGTATATATATATATATATATATATATATATATATACTTAATTACAATAAAAGCTCTTCTCTATATTATTTATGTGCTGTCTGTCAATAAAGTCAAGAGAGAAGATTATCCATTTTCACATAGTCACATATGAATAGTAATTATTTTGACCGGGTTTTCAAACGCAACGCTAATCAGAGAATAGTTCTGCATTATGAAACTGTTTAAATTATGACAAAAAAGCGCAAATAATAGAGACCGCAGTGCAGACGGTGAAAATTCAACACAAAAGAAAAAAAAAGCTGAAACCAAGGCACTAATTAATTGCTTAATTTATTGTGCAACAAAAACAAATTGTGTCAGGGAAAGCCTGAAGGTTCTTCTGTCATAATCCCATGCTACAGCTAACAGGGGAATGCTTTCAATGGGTTGGTAAGAATTGCGGCATAACAAATGATTACTTCAACCTCACTGCTGAAGTTAATGGCAAATTGCTTTGCAGTCTTAATATGACGGCTGCTCCGGATCGATGGCAGAGTTCAGAGGGGATGGTGCTGGGAATGAGAGGTTGGAAGAAAGCGTTTCCTTAGTAACTCAGTTGTTACCCATCAGATAACCATGGCGATGACAAATGGCAGTTTCTGCTGGAGGCAGCTCATGACGTGCGCTACGCACACACATCTGTTGCTCAGTGTGGGCAGTAGGGGGGAGTGCAAACGCGACGCCACCGCCACTACCAGCCTGCCAGCCTGCAAGTATATCAACCAGCTGTCTGAGATGCTGAGATCACGTGCTGTTTCGAAGATGGGTGCTCCAGGGCTGCTTTTGTATAGATGGCAAGATGGTGACGCTTCTGTCTGCTGTACTTACATGCTCAGGTACAGACTCTGGATTTTTTGACTGTACAGGACATGATGGATCCTGTCAGATAGTAAATGCAGACACGAAAAGGACGCTGAAGAATGACTTTCAAATGTTTTTGCTGCCACATGTCACTCTCTGCATTTGTGCAAGCATAAACACACAATCTGAGTTTCTGTCCTGCTTAGATTGTCATGGATTTAGTATTTGTGATTAAAAAAATTGATCTCTCCTAATATCACATTATGAACCGTAAATGTGATTCTCTCACCTAATTAAATGAGGCCTAATTTCAGAGGTCCCTCCAGACAGACTCTGGTCCTCTTGTAATTTAAATATCATTCTTCTGGCTGTCACATTACATCTTAATAAAGGGGCACCTGATGGCAAACAAGCACACAATGGGTTTGTGAAAGCAACACAAACAGATACAGCCACATCCAGAGAAGCAGACATTGCCAAAATCTTGGGACCTCGGTTCGAACATGGAAGTTCTGTTAACTGGTCCACGGCTTTGGACAACACCAGCAAGGGCCATATTAGAAGCTGTGCTTGATAAGATATCAGAAAACCTTTGATCCATAGCCTGGTGTGAGGCCCTGCGAGCTTCTCAATCTCCTCAATTTAAGTAAGTGAAACAAGCCAGGTTAAATATCCACTGTAGCCCTAGTTTATTGCAAAGCTGCTTAAATTATGAGGGAAATTGCTTTCACTTCTCTTTTGAACTGTAAACTCCCATGAGAAAGAGTTCTGTATGGTCTGCAGGGTCTTTTGATGTTTAAAATGAGCCTACCAACCTCAAACCTTTTGTTATTGACTTCAACGTATTACCTTATATCTTCAGGCAATTTCATTGCATGTATTTAACGGCCCAAAGAGACGGATGATGAAATGTTAAATAAGAATAAAAAAACTACAAATATTTTCGCTCAATATAATCTTTGGAGAACAGCATGCATTGTGTGAGCTGAAACTGCACTTAGGAATGAATGTTAGATTGACTCCTTTTTCACAGTAGTATTTGCTGTACTGAAAGAAATGCATTTGTTATGACAGCTGTTTTAATGCATATCACAAGCTCCTGGAGCTACAGGCATTATCAAAACAACTGTGCTGTAAAAATTCCTTTAAACACAATTGGAAAATCGTGAATACCTTTTGTATTAAAAATGATTCTGCTTATTTTGAGCCAGTAGATAAATAATCCTTTAACCCCACCCTTCCCACCTTGGCACCCCTCCCCCTCCTTAATGCAGGTTGAATAAATATTAATGTATCCCTTGCCTACTTATAACACATGAGCCTCCCATGGAAATTATTGTTTGAAGAAGCAAATTTTGTATTCAGAGCATTATAATTACTATTTATTACTCCAGAGAAATCACTGTAACACAGCAGCTGAAGTGTGGCTGGGAGAGATCCACGTTTGATTTTAAGCCTTAGTTCCTCTGTTTTCCCCAGGTCCAAAACACTCGGATAATTTTAAAGTTCAGCGCCTTTTGCTGGAGTGCGACAGTCAGCGTGGATCAACGGCTCTTGCACTAGATCACACACGGAAAGGCAGGTGCACTCAACCTGTCAAAGTGCCTGGGCCTCACTTGCCTGGCTGAGGTAATTACCGGAGGTCTGTCGCAGGTGCTTTGAAATGTTGCACCATTGTGGCTGACAGAGGGAACACCTCTAATTAGATAATATGAATAAGAGCTCAAAGTGGTAAATCTTGTGACTGATCCGTTGTGGTGCGGTAGACCAGCGCAGCTCAATCTGGATAAAAAAGAAATGATAATGTACAAGTCTAGGACAGAAACTTAGCATAAAAATTACATTCTATTTTAAAAATGCAAAGATGATACATGTGCAAACACACATGATTTCTTCAATTTATTTTCAGCTTCTTGGGTGTATCTTGCATTTCCTGCACGGTTTGGGTGCAGTTCAGTTTGGATTCACTGTGCCTGGACTCTTCCACAAGACATTGGACACATTCTATCCCAAAGAATCAGATACACCCGCTGAATGCTACGTTCTTGTGTCTGTGTCCCGCCCTCAAGCACATTCCTGGTCTACACACTTGAATAAAGGAAAGAAGCTGCATACTTCATACACAAGATTGGTTTGAGTTGCTGTCATCATAAGGCTTCACACCAGACCATGTGACCTGACTCAACATGTTAGGCTTCATCTTTTTGTGGCAGCCTTGAAAAACAAAGGCAATACTGTTCATGGTTTTTGACAAAGAGGGATGGAGACAGACCAAAAATAGGCACAGAGAACCCCCCCCCCCACCTATCAGCAGAGTAAAGAGTTTGGATACGGGGATTGGGTGATCATCACTAGGCCAGATTAGAAGTCTTCTAGGATTTTAGTGGCAGACCCCTTAGTAGAAAATAGGGCCAGAAACTGCCATGGGAGAGAAACACCCTACAGTCAAACTACACTCAACAGCCGAACCCTGATGATCCATGCAAATGATGTGTGGGGTAATACTACAAGTATGAAGGGAAGTCAGAGTCTGGTACGGAAAATTTACTCAAATAAAGTCATCAGCGAAGTTGTTATCCTGCAGAGCAAAGCTGTGATATTGTGTTCATTGGAGGCAGGCATGATCCGTGTAGGCGGTGAGCTGAAGGCAGTGGATGTTTGATGAAGCATGCTGAATTAGCTTCACAGCGTAACGGCATTTCAAAAGAATCTGATTTAGACTAAATTGCTCAATTTTTAAAAAAATTTCTTTCATTTTCTACACTTTTCAGTTTAATCCTTAAATTCCCAGTGTTTACTTACAACTGGGAGTTTGACATGTCAAATTCCAGAACTCAATGGTTATCCATTTCTTGGGATGCAGGGCAAGTACAAAGCATCTTTTACAGAACCAGTTGTAGAATTACAACCCAAGATCTTGATGTTATTTAATTTAGTTAATTTTAGCCTCAGTACAGGTGTCATGCCCTACCCTGTCATGCCTTTATCATGTCCCCTAGGTGTCACCCCTCCTTGTGTTTAATGCCAATGATTGAATGTAATTAGTTATTAGTGTCTCCTATCTATGTCTCATTTGCCTGAGTTCTATTTAAGTTTCTGTTATGTTTGAGTCTTGGCCGGTTATTGTAGGTGTGTAGGATTGTATCTTGTAGATATATATGCAGGGCTTGCAAATTTAAAAAATCCCTGGTAGACCTTCGGGCAGGCACTCTTCAGATTTTGGTAGCCCAAAATGAATTTAAGTAGCCAGAATAAAAAAGACATTATTTTAAATATAGAATACAGAATATTGTAAAGGAGACAAAACATCAATTAAAAACATTTTAAAAACACAAATAATCGTATAAAATATTCAAATTACAATCATCAATACAAATATTTGGTTCTAACTTAACTGAAAATTCTATGAACTTGTAAGAACAATATAGA
>JABJVR010031506.1:0-34636 GCA_025773905.1 Chitala chitala
ACCAAGCACAGGGAGAACATGCAAACTCCACGCACACAGACCCAAGGTGGGAATTGAACCCCAGGCCTGGAGGTGCGTGGCGATAGTGCTAACCACCATGCCACCATGCTGCCTGCGCAGCAAAAAAAAAAAAAATACAAAAAAATACAAAAAGTGTGTTTAAGATACGTGTGTAGACATCCTTTTACATTTGTGGATTCTTTTTCTCTTGCATTTGTGTGTCGACTGACACGTCTGGATTCTTTCATGTGCTTTTGTGAATTTTTATGGTTTATGAGACAGTTTTTTCCGTGCTGTAGTTTCACAAATGTGATCAGGGTGATCCCTATGTATGTGAAAAGACTTAGTGGTAGTTAATTATGACGTAAGAGCCGCTCCACGACATAATTCATGTTAGATTTTTAGCTTTCTAATGATGCCAGTTTCTGGAATCACTTTTAAAAACCCATATTAATTTTGACATGTAAGACATCACAGACATAATTTTTAGTTTATATTCTTGATTTACCCCAGCATAGAATGTTACGAGTACAGAATTAAACACCATGCAAACCTGTATGGTTGCCACATCTTAGATTAAGAAACGGATGGCGACCCACACAGGCTGCTACTAAATTGACATTATGAATATAGGTAACGAACATTTACCAAACAAACTCAGTGTGACTGAGTAGTCAATCCAAAAATGTGTAATGTTTACTAGTGCATTCAGGCATAACCACTTTTCTCCACAGATACACGGCTGGTCTATAGGCGACATGATGCTGACGACTCGTGTGCATTCATGAATGCATAGATACCGTTGATTTTACACGTCATTGGCACACCACGTGCCAAGTAAGCATGACACGAACAGGAGTTGCTATACTAGCAAAACTTGTGAGGGCAGTATTGACAATTTTGGATGTAATGTTAGCAGTGCATTTGCTGAAACAAACTTTAACATGGCTGTCAAATAGGTGTAATTAACATGGATGTTTTTATACTTTTGTTGAATTTACAACCTTTAAAAAGCCCTAATGTTTCCTTTGAAGATTATATAAGAGTTACAAAGTCTTTTAGCTAAATTTAGAATCCTTATTAGGGCACACACAAAATATGGAATGTTTTCTAATTACACACCACCACTATATTCCTAAGATACGTACTTAATTACTTTATCAACTATTTTGTCTTTTTAGCAAATAACATACTCAAATGGCCAATGCCTTAAGGATAAAACCCACGATTATTTTCACATGATTTAGAGTCCCAGTTTAATTCCTTAAGAATAATTTCAAAACCAATGAACTGCACAGGATGTTTCATTCCCCTTAAATAAAAATTTGGAATTCTTCAAATTTCGATAGTTTTTTTAATAAGGTACTTTTACTTTCAATACTTATAATACTTAATACTTCAATACAGAAACTACGTTTGATACTTAAGTACAGTTAACGTATACTTTCATGCTTTCACTTAAGTAATATTATAATTTGTGACTCTGACTTTAAGTAATTTTATAGCAAAATATCTGAACTTTTACTCTAGTGTGGCTTTCAGGTACTTTTTAAAATAAGTTTTAAATAAACAACAAAAAACCCACAATTAAAAGCTCTTTACAAAGTATACCTGTTAAAGACTTAGATCCAGAGGCAGATATTATAGAGTGGTTCTTACATCACAATTAAATTCCATTACATTTACATTTATGTTTATTAATTTAGCAGATGCCTTTTTTACTTACAAATAAGTAAGAGTACATGTGCATATTAAACCGAGATCAGACAATATCTGAGAATCCAGCTAACATAAATGCTGTCCTTTAATCAAAGTGGACAAGATTCAGTTAATTAAGAATTCAAATCAACTAACACAGCAAACAGTTAAATATCAACTACACAAGCAAAATTAGCAATGAGTAAGTAAGCTGCAATTTAAACATTAAAGCAATAAAGAAAAAGAACTAATGAGATGAAGTTCAAGTGCTGAGGTGCTCCCTGAAGAGACGAGTCTTCAACTGCCTACGGAACGTAGGCAAAGACTTCAAATTGAGGGGCCACCCATTCCCTCATTTAAGTGTCAGAGATGAGAAAAGCCTAGGTTGACGATTCATCAGCATGGGTGCAACAAGTCTGTTCCCATTGGCGGACTGTAGAGCACGGGAGGGGATGAAGGTCTTGATTCAGGATTGAGGGTAGCTTGTAGCAGTCTCGTTTATGGACTTGAAAGTTAGAATGAGGGTCTTGTACTTGATGCAAGCTTGGACCTGAAACCAATGATGTGGGATGAGAAGAGGAGTAATGCGTGTCTGTTTGGGAAGGCTGAAGACAAGATGTGCCATGGTATTCTGAATCCTCTGGAGAGGCCATGTCACAGAGGCTGGGAGTCCAGCTAGGACTGAATTGTAGTAGTCTAATCTCGAGATGACTAATGCTTGGACCAGGAGCTGGGTTGAATGTTCTATTAGAAATGGTCTGATGTTGTAGAGGATAAATACGCAAGCCCTGGAGACTGTAATGTTGTGTTTGGAGAACATCAGATTGTTGTCCGTCAGTAGTCCAAGATTCTTTGCTTAGGTTGAAGATGTTACAGTCGATGCACCAAGTTTGAGAGACAAATCACAGGGAATGGAGTTCTTGGCCAGGATGACCAACAGCTCAGTGTCAGAGAGATTCAGTTGCAGGTGATGATCTTTCATCCATCTCGAGATGTTTGCAATAATATTTGCTGAAACTCCTACGTCCTAGGGTGAGTAGGACAGGAAGAATTATATATCAGCATAGCATTGGCAGGAGAGGTCATGTGAAGCAATGATGGATACCAGGGAGGTTGTGTACAGCAAGAAAAGGATTGGGTGAAGTACTGAATCTTGAGGGACCCCTGTCGCAAGGGTTCATGGCTCTGACACTTGGCCCCTCCAGGATACTCTTTAACAACATTCCAAAAGGTAGGAGGTAATCCATCGGTGTTCAGTACCCAAAATACTAAAGTTGGAGAGCATTGCAAGTCTTGTGGTTCACTGTGTCGAAGGGGAGCGGACAGGTCAAGCAAGACGACAACAGAAGACAAGGAATTATATCTGGCCGCATGAATGGCATAAGTGACAGAAGTGTATTCTCAGTTGAATGCCCTTTTAAGAAGCTGGATTGGAGGACATTGAGTAGATTGTTCTATGCGAAAAACATAGTCAGTTATTAAAAGACAGCACGTTTGAGAGTTTTTGATAAAAGTGTAAGTAGAGATACCAGTATGTAGTTTTTTGGAAGCATTGGGTCTAAAGAAGGTTTTTTCAGCAGCAGGGAGACATGGTGTTCTTTGAAGATTGAGCATTAGTTCTTTTTACATTCACAATTAATACTCCACTCACATTTCTGAATCTATAACCTAGAACAAGACTCTTAAATGTAATAAAATTTTCTAAAGTAAAATGATGTCCAGAAATATACTCTAAACACAATTTTTGCATTTATTTATGGAATATCTTGTGTGCATTTGTGAATTGATGTACACTTGTATATATTGAGTTACATTTCTTTCTGGATTGTGTTTTACGCACTTGTGACTCTGTGCATGTTAGTGGATTTAACGTTTATATTTGTGAAACACTTTGATACTGTTTTAGCTCCAAAGAGCAGTCAGTTTCTGCCACTGAGAAAGAGATGATGTGGCAAGAATTCAGAACTTTCCTTAAGTTTCTTTCTCGTAATGAGCACCATGGACGTATCGTTGCAGTCTTTTGTCTGAGCCCATAACGGGTGACCTACTTTAGGTGGGGGAGAGAGAGAGAAGCAAGATTGCATCTTTCGTGCTACCGCTAGACGATAAAAACACAGATTGTTCAAACAATTTAAATAATAAAGGATAAAGAGACTTTATAAATTATTTGTCAGTACCTGGCTGTTATAAAACTTATTTGCTTACGTAATGCATTACTTCTATCCAAACTGACAAACATAGCTTCTTTAATGTATTCAAGCAGAGTATTTTCTTGGAGCAGATGCAAAACTCAACTGTACTGGAAGGTTGTTTAAACTGGGCCAAAGAGAGTCTCATTACCTGTGTTTTGGTGGCTTTGCCAAAGGATGCAGAAGTATAATGTGGTGTGAAGGGGAGATGAAACTGTGTTAACATTGCACTACATGCAGGTGAGGACGTGACCTACTGGGAGCGTGTCAGTGGGTTGCTCAAGGTCACGTGTGCCTGGACAGTTCAATAGGACAAGATGGAGAACTGCCCAGATCACCTCCACAAAACGTACAGCAGGGTTGTAATCAGTCACAAAAAGACTACAGTTTTTTAGAAATGTGTACAAGTTTGCAGAAATGATCTTTCTTTAGAGCATGCTTTTTTTTCTTTTGTAAAGTGAAAAAAAAACTTGTGTCTTGCAAAAATTATGTTTGGTTAACAAAACGTGAGCAATACCAAAAATACCAGTTAAGATGAAAGCTGACATCAAAGGGTTGCATTGCTGCCTGGTGCGTCTTAACTGTACTGTACAATCAGGGAATGTGGCCGGTCTGACTGATAATTACAAGTTATTCTGAACTGGATCTTTGAAGCAGCAAAGAAGAGTGTACCAGCACTTCATATAAGGCACAATATAAATCCCAGTGTGTTTTAAACTGAAAACTTCTGAGGGACTATTTAGAAAGGAATGCATCTTTGTGATGGCGGCATGGTGGCGTGGTGGTTAGCACTGTCGCCGCGCCCCTCCAGGCCTGGGGCTCAATTCCCGCCTTGGGTCTGTGTGCGTGGAGTTTGCATGTTCTCCCTGTGCTTAGTGGGTTTTCTCCGCGTGCTCCGGTTTCCTCCCACAGTCCAAAGACATGCAGGTTAGGTTGATTGGTGTGTCCAAATTGCCGTGTGTGTGTGCCCTGTGGTGGGTTGGCACCCCGCCCTGGGTGTCCCCTGCCCTGTGCTCTGGGATGGGCTCCAAGTTTCCCCACGACCCTCACCGGGAATAAGCGGTTAAGATGATGGATGCATCTTTGTGGAAGTCTAAAATCAAGTAAAGTAAATGTGACTTGAGAAAAAAGAAAACCCAAAATGATTAAAGCTATGAATCAAATACAAAATATTCTTTTTTTGTGTTTTAGTAAAAGCAACTTGGAACATGTCACTTTTCAAGTAAGAGCAAATTACAAGTCAAGGTTTTAAAAAGTGATTGAAAATTTTCAAAAGCATACAAAATATAGATAAAAGGAAGTATCAATTTTAGTCATTGTAGTCCAGAGACTTTGATTCAAGAATCTGAGGTAAAGATCTAGTTTTCTGTCCACCTCCAGGGAGGGTTTGTGGATGAAGATGGGGCAAAATTATATTGGGTGTGCACATGACGAGATGTGTGCCAATGTCCCCTGATTTTTGAAACCCACCCAACCTTATAAAATCAGAACAAGAGGAGCTTCAAAGCGAGCAGCAGAGATACTGAGCTGTGGATAGAGTAAACCTATCTGACCCAGCTACCTCATACAACAGCCCAACAATACAGTACATGAAGCAAGAGATATGCAAAATACAGAGTGAAGACAGCTGGGTGCAGAGTTGGCCAGGAAAAAAGTATGGCATGCCTTGACAGTTGTGGACTAGGTGTATAGCCTTTGCACTAAAAGATCAGAGCCTCAGCTGGTTAGCCATATGCGACGCTTGTGCTGCTTTCACCTACCTGCCACAAAAAATTGTGATACAACTATCCTGTGCACATTTACAAAGACTGTTAGACATGACACTTGCCTGAATTCTAAAAGCATTTGGAACAGAAAAAAAGTCAGAGTCGTCAATAAAAATAGTTTGCTGATTACCAGCAGTGAGTATTTTGTGTGGGGATAAATAAAGAAGCGTATACTATTTTCGTACATGTACTGAGGCTTCATTTACCACTTGGTAGCCCTGTTGCCTGCTTGTACTCTCACTCATCAACAATCACACCATAACCACCATCCTTTCATTGGATGAAGCAACATGCCGTAGACCGTGGGGATGGTGGCATTCGAAGAAGAAGGGGCTGCTGAATTAGTAAAATAGAAGAATGTTTCTGTGGGTCGGGTCGGTAAGAGAGAGCAGAATGGGCTCTCTGTTTCCCCCCTCAATGGGCCAAACAGACCACACATAGACCTGCTACCCCTCTCCACCACCCCCCCCCCAACCACAACCCAGAGTTCAGTGAACAAAGGCCAGAGAAGAAAGTGCCTTTCATGGGAGAGAGGAGCCAGCACAGGAACTTAGCAGGGAAGTGGTTTTGGCAGCCCAGTACAAGTGGCTTCTACTGCCTGATTGAATGAGTTCTCCGGTCACTCAATACCAATGGACAAGTTACCCCCACAGATCCAGTGGTGTTCAGAAAGTTCACAAATGTAAATTTACAACAAGAAAAAGGAAAAACAAAAACAAAGAGCAGATAAAAAGACACCCTTTTCATGACTGTTTGTCGTTACATAATTAGGCCGGTTTCAAAGGGGGCCTGGGGGGGGAAATGTTCTCTTCCTCTTCAGCAGGCCTGCCAGAGATGACCGAAGAGCCCAGAAAAGGCTATTAGCCAAAGAAGGACCTGACAAAACACCTTTTCACGCTTCAGACAAGTTAATGGATTTAGAGTTTGCGTCTGGGATCCTCAAATGAGCATGTGCATTTAAACATTTTACAGACGTTTGCTCCTTTCTGAATTTCTATTGAGCAAAAATGCCTTACCAAATGCATTTTCACCATTGCAGCTCTCTGCTAGTCATAGTTAAATATCACTAGCATTAGAAACTCAGAAATTTACTGGACTGGATACGGAAGTAGCCAACCATTAGTTAAGAGCACTGTGTCAGTAATGGAAACCAGCTACACTATTTTCACTGACAGAACTGAATTATACAACCATTAAAAAGGGCCATATCACAAATTCTTTACACTTCCCAGAACCCCATGAAGCCAAAATTCAGATTTTGACCCAGAAAATGAATGAGAAAGATTATAGTTATTATAAACATGGTTAGGAAATGTAAACGGCCACAAAACCATGTATTATAAACGGCTTGACCAGAAAAAGTTCCAACTTGGAAGAGAAGTATCTAATAACGTATTAAAGATGTGCATGTTCCTGATATACTTAACTAATGCATCCTGCATTCTGTTACATGAATCAGTTTGTCCATGTGTCACAATTTCCCCGACTGACGATGTCTTCGCTCTCCTTCATGTTCCTTAATTTTCACCTTTACATCGATCGCGACACAATGCAGGTTAGCGTTTTTTCTCCTCCAGGTGCACGTTTACTGCCAGCTGTAGAGCTGAATATGAAAATGTTGGCAAAAGTGAAAAAGAAATGTTGGGAATTTCTTGCGCAAGTAAAGATTTGCCTACTTTGGAAGCATGTGCTAGAGAACTGTACACTGTACACGGTCTGTACATGTAAGCACTTTTCTGAAGGTAACACATTTTAAGTGTATATATCTCTTCAATGGTGTATGTGTTTTATGTACATTTTTAAGCAATCGTATAAAACTCACATAAGATGTGCAGATGATCTTTTGCTTAGGACTATACTAGCAGCCCGATGCCGCGAAGCTGGAGACTGTTCCACCACTCCCACTGAGCTGGACCCACAGGGCTAAGGATCAGTGGAAGTAAATGGAAAACACAAGCACACAGTAAAGATGTGTACACATCACCACTGCCTGCATGTGGTTGCCCTTTCCTTCACCAGCAAATTCTAAGAATTATTATCCCCCCCCCCCCCCCCGTCTCTTTCTCTCGCCTGGTCACACAAAACGTTGCACAACCTGTCACACACAGACTTGCCTCTCTGTTGAGCTACTGTGACCTGTGACCAAAGAACAATGATAAACACATTTCTGTTCTGCCAACATGACCAGCCTTGGAAATGTCTTATTAAGGGGATATGTAAGTTTGGCTGTAATTAACTGAACGTCAGATGGGGGTAGGTTTCAGCCCACAGATGACTCATGTGCCTGATCAACTCCAGCGAGAGCAGCACTTATCCAAAAAAAATAATTGCCTTTTTTCTCTATTTCCATCAGTTCCCCACCTGAACTAATGTATTTATAAACAAAATGTTTAAGTGTTGTAGTAAAAACTCTATAAAGGCATAGAGGGGGACTTTTGGTCCTAAATCGTAGTGGTTATACAACAGGTGCATTGTGGACCTAGAGTGGTTATACAGAAGGCTCACTTTAGCCCTACAGCAGTTATACAGTAGGTGCGCTGCAGCCCTACAGCAGTTATACAGCAGGTGCTCTGCGGCCCTACAGCAGTTATACAGTAGGTGCGCTGCAGCCCTACAGCAGTTATACAGCAGGTGCGCTGCGGCCCTACAGCAGTTATACAGCAGGTGCTCTTCGGCCCTACAGCAGTTATACAGCAGGTGGTCTGCGGCCCTGCAGCAGTTATACAGCAGGTGCTCTGCGGCCCTACAGCAGTTATACAGTAGGTGCGCTGCGGCCCTACAGCAGTTATACAGCAGGTGCTCTGCGGCCCTACAGCAGTTATACAGTAGGTGCACTGTGGTCCTACAGCAGTTATACACTAGGTGCACTGTGGTCCTACAGTGGTTATACAGTAGGTGCACTGTGCTCTTACAGCATTTATACACCAAGTACATTGTGGTCCTACATTGTAGATATACAGGAGGCTCTATCTATTCCTGCAGCAGTTATGAACCAGTTACACTGTGGTCCTGTAGGTGTTGTATAATAGTGGTTATATAGCAGGCGCGTTGTGGTCCTACAGTAGTTATACAGCAATTGCACTGTGATTTTACAAGTTATATAGAGGTAAGACCAGCAGTCAATAGTAAGAGCTGAAAGGTGGAACGAGGTCATTCTAATTACCAGTGTTACAGGGCACTCTCTGCCAAAAACTAAGTAACTTCACAGTGCTGCCAGACAAGCACTGATGGCAAAGAATCTGCCCTGCATCTACCCTGCATTACCCCTGCATTCAGATGGCATGCGGCTGCATCCTCTCTGGCTGCTGTAAGAGCCAGGATGTCAGTCAGAGCTACAATTATGACAATTGCACCACTTTACTCAGTTATCCTCACTGACAGATTGAGTGGCATTCCTAGTGTTTATCCTAAGGACCAATAAGGACCAAGAAAGCTAGTATGCTGATGACGCTACCTCCAGCTCCCTGCTAACGGTTAAATTCCATGCAGAAATTCTACAATGTAGTCCAGTAGACTACATACGTTTCCAAAATCTGGTTGATTTAAGTTGACAATTTGATACTGAATTCAATTGACTTCAAATGCAAAAAAGGAAATCACAGTACAGTAGTAGCCTGCTTTACAGCACTTCATTAGTGCAGCACTTTTCAATGTATTTCGATGGATTTGAAACCACACGCTATGCTGTAACAGCTGATCTGGTAAACAGTGACAGACATTTTTAAATAATTAATTTTAGTTCTTCAGTGGTTTTTACTGGTGTGATGTTATTGCGCAGTTAATAGATGCCAGTGTAAACATGTCTTTAGGCTTTTATATGCACTGGCAAGTGAAAAAAAAAACATGCTTTGCTTTAAGGCAGTTTTCACATTACAGTGGCAGTCTAGTCCCCAATCCATCATATTAGCGAGGTATGCCTATAAATATTTCTGGTAGTCACTGAGTAATAGAGGGGACTACCTCCAACGGGATCTGCAGCTGAAGCTTTCAGTTCTCAAGGCCACCCCCCTCCGCCACACTTCACCTAGTAGGGGCCATTGCCATGACAGTGAAGGTGTGTATGGTGAAAAAGACAAAAGCAACATAACGACAGAATCTGTCTCTTTGTGATGTAGAATTGGGCTATAGACGTAGTGACCTGAGGAAAACCCCCCAATCCATCATAGAATGTGCACTGTTGTGTTATTAGTAATATTTACTTTTATTCCCCTGTTCTGCATTATTACTGGAAAGTCACTTTGAATGACATTCATTTTAGTCTCACAGATGCATATCTTTTGGCTGTTTCTTCACTCTGCACCACAATGACAGCTGAAGGCAGCACTTCTAGAGCTGGGTCACAACCAGTGTGTCTGTGATTTTTTTGCTTCGTGTGATGAGTATTTGGTGAAACGTGTCAACTGGCTGCCACCTGTCTAGTGCCTCTTTTGTCTCTTTGCTTGCGGAAGAATCTTGCAAAAGAGCAATCGCTATGTCAGGAAATGCACTTTCTGAAATGTTGCATTCGCAACCTCGATTCAGGAAATGGAACATCTTCACACAGAGTGGCACTACACAGCAAGGAAAACTGTACCATTCTAATATAAAAGAAGGTTGTCATTAGCATCAGTTGCTAGCATTCAAGCATATAATACTTGTGGCTAATATACAGCTTTCTTTTGCAGTAATGGAACAGTAGTGAAGCTGATTTACACCATTGGACCTGATAAAGCACAAGTATAGCAAAAGATCATCAGTGAAGCAGATGTTCTATTGTTCTCAATCTTGATTTAATAATCTGCAGAACAACACTGGTTTCACACCTTTGTGCCCAGGTTGCTCTGGTCATTGCAGTTTTTTGATTGACCAGCCGGTGGGCCCAGGGCTTGAAGTAACTATAATTAGTCTGTTTCTGCACCCGGGAGGAAACCAGAGCTAGAGTTTTGGAGGGCGTGTGCGTAACAACAACAGACACTTCCTGGCCATTGGCTGGGGCGGAAACGACAGGAGCGCAACTCAACTCCGCAATTTTTTTTTTAAAATCACGCTGCAGTTCTGTACAAAATATGACCTGAGGAGGAGGCAGCTCCATCCTTCATCCACCCACCCCGACGTGCAGGATGGACTTTAATTATAGCCTGCACAGGAAAGGGACGAGCCCTAGGTGTCTCCGGGGTCAGTGCTGTACTGTGCTGTTGCTGAGCCCAGATCCCAGTAGATGAGTGCTTGGTGATTGGCTGCAGCTGGACTGTGCATGGATTCTGCCGCTGTTTGTCTAAAGTAGGGTGTTGGTAAAAACAAGAATTCCCACTGGACACTAATAAAGGTCTTGAACAGGTCAAGGATGGGAAAGACGGTTGGGAGGAGGTTTTCAGAGCACTACTTGCCCCCTACATACACACAGACTCACACACATCACTGTGCATCTGTGCATACCAATGCTAGGAATCACCAGAGCCAAACACGAGCACACAGGAGACAGAGCTGTGTGATGCAGAGTGCAAATAAGCAGAGACAAACACTTGTGCGCCCAGATATGCACACCCAAAGACACGCACGCACATTACTGTACCATTTGTTTGCCATTTTAATGCCTGGGAGCTGCATCCCTGGCCCATGCTCTTCAGCTTAGTCATGCAGCTGGGACCTATCGTGTGACAAAACAAAATAAACCACACTGGACAGTGGGCGGGGGGGAGCCTTCAGTCACTAAACGATAGGCTATACATAAACTGACGATTTAACTGCAGACAAAGCACAGACAATGACAACGCCAGCACTTCAAGATTACTGCTTTCTGCTTCAGTAGTGATGTTAAACTGAAATAAAAGAGTTTTGGGACAGCGGCCTCTTCGAGTCCCCTGTGCAGTTGTATGATCTGTGAATAAACCCCAATCACGTCACGCATTGCGATATTGGCTGGCGAGCAGGATGGAATGCGCGTTTGCTGTTGGGATGTCAAGACAAATCACCTGCGCTGTTGCGTGTCAATGTCAAACATTTTTGTGCACAATGATGGTTCATGTGAAACAGAGACATGAACAGAACGGGAAAGTGGTGAGTCAGACGGCATGATGCTGCTATTTGCATGGGTGTCAGACGTCGTCACAGCCTGAAACGTGTGATGCTACCAGCGAGAGCCGGTAAAGTGTCCTGTAGCCATTGTAAACAGCAACAGGCAGCCAAAGGGGAACGCTGAAATATAGCTTTGGCTGTAGCTTTCGCCCTGGCAGCGGTGTGCTCCAGTCTTGGCGAGAAACACAGTAACTGCTTAAATAATGTTAACTAAAAAGAGACAACATCAGCAGACGGCTGACATCATCTTCAGACAGGCGGTGTGAGATAAGGAGTGAGAAGATGCATGTCAGTTACGCTGGGCTTTGGCCGGATGATGGTCATGGGTAGGACGAGAACACAAAACCGCACACAGAACCAAGCATAAGAGCACAGCACACTCACAAAGACCACCGAACACCACGGTCTTGTGTGAGACCGTTGCAACAACCAGTGAGGAACATCTCGAGCAGATTAGGCAGATGAGTTGGTCCTCCTGTGTCCCTGGCTCACGTTGGTCAGTTCAGGCTGTTGTTACTGGTTAAAAACCGTCTGCTTTCAGCCTCAACACAGAAGCAAGGGTGCGCTGCACATTTCCTCCTGTCGGAATAGAAAACATTTATATATACTTTTAGAATTCCAAACTCTTTATTTAACTTATGGCTGTGGAATGAATCACTAATATAGTGGTAAAAATATAGACTGCTCATATTGTGCAAACTGAACCATCTCCCAGTGGTGTCTATGTTCAAAACACAGGTGCAGAGAAAAGGTCAGGGGCAGTGGGTAACCTCAAAGCATGCACGGGACACGAAGAAAATTAGGGACCTGACAACAGAGGTGCACAGCTGACAAGGCAACATCGGAGGTGACTGAGCAGATGCCTGCCAGACCTTTTGGGTGATGTGCCCCACAGCCTTCCCTCAGGATCGAAGATGAAGCATCACTTTGTTGTTCTCATAAAATGTATGGTTCCTGGGCCATGGTGAAGGGGTCACATTACCAGTTTTTTATAACCCTCCCCCCCCCCCCCCCCATTAAACATACTTTAAACTACCCATCACCTCACTGTGTCAAGCCCAGAGAGGTGCGCCTGTTATGGAGGTTTCAGGTCTTCAGCAAGCAGTGGGCCTAACTTGAAGGTCATAACTCATGTACTAAACATTACTTCTAACATCTTGTGCCACTTGTTCATTCGGGCTGACAGCAGTGTGGGTAAACATTGCCCACCCTGAACATTGTGTGTAACATTATGTGGTCACTCAGAGGACACACTTGTGTCCACACTTAAATTACGCTTGTGAAAAGTTATAAAGATGTTTTGTTGCCACCATGTGGCCATATACTTCATTACACTATATAGATTATATATAATTTTTATCCTTTTATCCAGGAGAGAGTCAACAGGGATGTGGGGACAATTCGAAGCAACACAAGGTTCAAGGTACAATTCTGAGGTGGAGGGTATAAATTAACATTTAACACGTGCTTTTATCCAAAACAACTTCCAACATTTAGGGAATGGAATCAGGTTCTGTAGCCGAGTAAACAGAATTTGTTCTGTGCATTTAACCCCCCTGCGGGGAAGCAGTGGGCAGCCATTTTTTTCCAGAACCTGGGGAACTAGCACAGAGTCTCTTGCTCAGGCACACACATGGTGGTGGGGCTGGGATTCAAGCAGGGAGGATTCTGTATCCCAGTCTAAACCCCGACCCACTGAGCCACCAGGTCACTATTTAATGTTCCATACATGCTACAGCCATATTGGTTCTCTGCTTCACTCAGACAACAAACCTTTACACACAATTAAAGGGCATTCAGGTTACAAGGCTAATTTAATGTCACCAACACAGTGTTATGACTGTGGAGGAGAATTCACACCTATAAAAGAAGTAATACGCAAACTCTGTGCACTGTACCAAGAGGTGGATTTAAACCTGCAACTCTCACGATGTGAGGTGGTACGGCTTTCAGATGAGTGGCACTGTGGCCCTGCCTTGACATAATATTTAATATAAATACAAATTTCCATAGCAACAAATCTTAAAAGAGTCCCTGTCCAAATTCTACTGGTTTTTAGTGACCCTGAATAAGAATTTGTGTAACACGACACACAAAGTGACCATGAATATGAATATGGATAACATGACACACAAAATATTTGTAATATTTGATTTGTAACATTTATAAGACCATTTGTGAGTGAGAATTCACAATGCTACTGAATATTTCAATGTAGCAAAAAAGTGTGTAAATTCCTGTTTTGTTCATCAAACCTATTTCCACTCAATCAAACTGTCAGAAACTGCCGTCCAATAAGATATAACAAAGTCACCAACAAGAACCAGAAAATGACACAGTACTTAGAAAATTTTATTCGATTTAATTTGGACCTCTTAAAACAGCTATTTAAAACTTTTTTTTTCTCAATAAGGAAAAACAAATGTACCCCTGACCAGCATCTCAGCATCAGCACATAATTAAAGCTAACTGAATAACACTGTTCTCTTACAGCTCCGGAGATGGGGATGGGGGGGGGGTTTGAATCCGGCCACAGCTCTACGTTGTCTGGGTGTTCTCCAGGATCTCCGGTTTCCTCCCACTAGTCAAAGGCACATAAACTTGTGTGTGTGTGTGTGTGTGTGTGTGTGTGTGTGTGTGTGTGTGTGTGTGTGTGTGTGTAAATGTCTTTAACTTATCTTATCTCCAGACTTCCTCTAATCACAGTTCCTAGAATTTGTCAGACATGTCACTTTGTATGAAGTAGGTCAAACTAAATATATGGAATTACGCATAAATGCTTTATATTTTTGTCATGATCAGTCAGAATTACAATGAGTTATGACTTAAAGCCAGGATTAGATACTTCTTACTATTATTAAACTTTCGAAACGTTTCTTTCAGATAACATTTATGCTACCTGTAGAGGGAGCTAAAGCGAAATGGTCAACAACCTTGAACAGACTTGGACAGATACATTTGTTTTTATTCCCGGATTTTAGTGGTAATGTATTGGTGAGCTCAGTAGTAATGTATTGGTGAGCTCAGTAGTAATGTATTGGTGAACTCAGTAGTAATGTATTGGTGAGCTAAGTGGCAATGTATTGGTCAGCTCAGTAGTAATGTATTGGTGGGCTCAGTGGCAATGTACTGGTGAGCTCAGTGTCAATGTATTGGTGAGCTCAGTGGCAATGTATTGGTGAGCTCAGTGTCAATGTATTGGTGAGCTAAGTGGCAATGTATTGGTCAGCTCAGTAGTAATGTATTGGTGAACTCAGTAGTAATGTATTGGTGAACTCAGAAGTAATGTATTGGTGAACTCAGTAGTAATGTTTTGGTGAGCTCAGTGGTAATGTATTGGTCAGCTCAGTAGTAATGTATTGGTGGGCTCAGTGGCAATGTACTGGTGAGCTCAGTGTCAATGTATTGGTGAGCTCAGTGGCAATGTATTGGTGAGCTCAGTGTCAATGTATTGGTGAGCTAAGTGGCAATGTATTGGTCAGCTCAGTAGTAATGTATTGGTGAACTCAGTAGTAATGTATTGGTGAACTCAGAAGTAATGTATTGGTGAACTCAGTAGTAATGTTTTGGTGAGCTCAGTGGTAATGTATTGGTGAGCTCAGTGGCAATGTATTGGTGAGCTCAGTGGCAATTCCTTCCAGTGCAACAATGACACTGTTGTCATGAAAACTTTGCTCTCAATATTGTGTGTGCTATTCTGGGCTGCACAGCATCTAAATGTAAAGACTTAGCCATTTCTGAAAGCTACAACTTCTTGTTGGCTTTCCAGCCACAAATACAAAGAGTCACAAAACTGGAAGGTATTCTAAAACATCCTTGCTACAGTATTGATATAAAAGAAACACTAACTAATTTTATGACTGATTTTATTGACATCAATGTCAGAAAGTACCACAATCTACATAAAATCAAACAAGTGGCATTTATGGTCATGAACTTTTATCAGTGAAAAACCATGTACCTGTAAGCAAAGCACTTTGAATTGCCTTATGTATGAAAGGTGCTCTATAAATAATTTTTGCCTTCCCTTGCCTTACCTGTATATTTAGTCACTCAATCATTTGCATAAAAAGCACAACATTCCATAACCAGTTGAAATGTTGCAAAAAACAATACTATCATTATTTTAGAGGATGAATTCTTAATCTGCAGACCATGGTTTGATTGCAGAAGGTTTGATGGGAAAATACATTTTTGTTTTCACCATTCTCTAACTGAAAAGAGCCATTTTATTTTATGCGTTAAAGAAATATTTTGAGATGAAAGCCTAAGTTATTACCAGACTGTCAAAGAGATTTGTGGCACAAAAAAGGTTAAGAACTCCTGCTTTAGCCAGACATCATATAATAAAAGGGGGTCAGCAGATCTGTAATACCAAGCAATGTGATTGGTGGAACCGGCCTAACTGGTGCATCAAAATCAAATGACCATACAGATAGGCTGGTGTCAAAAAAGGGGAAATGGAGAACCCTAACGGGACCATGTTAATAGCTCATCCTGTGACAAATAACATGAGTGGGGGTGTGGCAGAACACATACAGAAGCATAGATCTGACAAAGATTCTTCACTGAGGACTCTGGCCATGTGTTTTACTTAGCATTGCCGCTTAATTATTTTTCTTTTCATCTGTGTGGAGAAAGCTTGGCGGTTCAAAGCAGTTCACATCACTCCCAGACACTGAAGTCTGGAAAAAAGGGGTAGAGGGATTTCATTCAGACATGTCCGGTAGCCAGTGTTTTTTTTGCATCAGGTGATACAGCTCTAGGGGACAAGTTCTGTCTGAGGCCTCCACGACCTATTTTCAATTTTCGTATAAATTGACTCTTTCATTCCTCTCTCAAACCACCTATCCTCTCTATCCAAAATGTGTGCGTTATCTTCAAATGAGTGTCCTGTTTCTTTTAGATGAAGGTACACTGCTTCAGCTCAAATGACCACCAGCTGGCAAACACCACAGAGACACAAGCATACCAACATCACCTCAAACAGCCTTCACCTAGCTCACTACTTGCAAGTGTAAATTAAAAGATTCCTGATGACACTTTACAAAAACTATGTGGTTTGTAATTCTGATGTCCTGACACACACTTGCCCGTTACACAGCCCACAGACACACACACACACACACACACACACACAACACAAGCGACACGCTTTATGTGCACAACATTAGCCAAGCACGTTGTATAGTAGAAGCAGTGCTGACCACAAGAGACAGAGCTTCCACTAATAATAAACAGATGACATATTGCAGACCCAAAGGCTGGTCTGTGCTTTGCAGCTCCCATATCACTCAGATCAAATGCCTATATGGCAGGAGCAACTCAGACCTTATTAAAATGGAATATCTTCCAGAGATCATTTTTCATGCCATATCTGTTGTTTTGACAGTTGCTATATTATTCATCAGTCTCTTAGACACAAAACAGAAACCAAAGGATGTTTTTATCTGACAGAAATAATTCACAAAACAAAGCAAAAAACATACTGAATCTGGCATTGCTTCTCAAATATTGCATTCAAGGTGCTAATTATTTCCACACAGACACTAAATTCATTATGAAGCACCATTAGCAAATATTCAATATTCAATAACGTCAAAACGGCTAAACTTTACACCACTTAAAAAAAAATGCTACTAGATAAATGGTCTTCTATGAAAGACTAACATTAACTTTTTTGATCAGGGTCCGCATTCAGGACACGTCTCCAACCCTGACCTATAGAGTTATGGTTCAAGCGTGTCAGTGTCTTCCCGACACGTTTGCTTTTCGCCGGACACATCTTCAGCGGATGCGGTGCCAGTCCACACTATGTGCTCAAAGAGCCATTGTGGATCCTGCCCTTGCCCGATCCCTGCCTGCCGCTTGGCTACTTTATTCAGAGGGTCACATGTGCGCCCGCTCAGGCCCCTTACAATACCCCCCCTGTGGCTTGAACCACATTAGCATGCACTGTCTGCCGTCGCACATTCATCTCTCCTACTCAGCCAATGCCTTCGCAAAATGACAACAGCCTTTTCTTCAAACTGACAAAACAGTAAGTATTCCTCAAAGCTAGAGCTAGCTAGCGATGTGGATATTGCAAAAGACAATTTACTGTGTTACTTGTCTTCACCACACACATTAACAGATATGCAACCAAAGCAAAAACGTTCTATCTTAATTTTGTCCTCAGATGCTCTGCTTGATTTAGTAAAGCTGGAAAAAGGTCATGCCAGGCTTTAAGATTACTGTAAGGATTAAAGATCTGGGTGAAGGGTCTTTAAATTAACTGGCTGCAGAATGGCCTAAGAGTTAAATATAATAGCGGTGAAGATATTAAAAAAAAAAAAACAGTTGTGTTGGTTTGGAAGACCTGTCAATTGAATTGACCGATTTATGCTTCAAAACTAATGATTTAAATCGTTGTGTTTGGCAACAATGGGAGCCACGCAGCAGTGTGAACTGCCTGGTGTGGCCACACCCATATCATCTTCTGCACGTCCCCTTCGCTGGCGTTCGCCCACTGAATTTGTCCCTCTCAGATCTGATCGGCTAGTAGGAGGGATCTGGTCGTGTGCTACGTGCAAAATTGTTCCAAGTCGTGCAAAAAACCATCAGACACATTGAAGACGCGACAGCTCGATACTAAAAGACGACGCGTTGTACAGCTTTTGCGTTTTTAGCGGATAAACGAAGAAGCATTTTTACAGGGTTTTAAGGCAACATTCGGATGACAAAGCCAATGGATTGCGTTTAGTTCATTCATTTACAGAAACAGACGCTGCATACCATCAGCTACTTGTATTTGTTTCAGTTAAACGTGCCCACGAGGTAGTGGACTGTTTACATACCTTGTAGTGACTCGTGGGTTGTGTTGTTTAATTTTTGTTTTAGGTGCATGCTGGTTTCGTTGAGAACATAATTGGTAAATCACATTGCGTCGGTACAAGTAAAGACTGGAGGAGTATCACCGGAGCATAGATACACTGGTGAGTTTTCATTTTCAACAGAATGCGAAATGTTTCATTGACCCGACGTTCGTTTTTGACAGTCGTTTCTCATTCAGTAACTGGGTCATTTTGTTTATTCCCCCAAAGGGGCAAAGCGGTTCCTCGCAGATGGGGGCGGGGGCAGCAGGGTGAAATGTTCAGGCGTGGAAATGCCACCCGTTTTCAAGCCTTCGGCACGCGTCCGCTGCGCTTTTGCTCTTTAAATAAATCTGTAGCTGTATCGAGGATGATGGAGTCGATCTCACGTTAGGTGACGGTCCGTGTTATCGCAAATGCTTATGTTTGTTGGTCAGTCGTCTGTAAGCAGTGAGCAGAAGTACAGCACCGCGACAGCACTGGTACGTGTCACTTTGCAAGCGTCTTGTGCTGCTCTGAAAACGTGGATCGACTTGTACTTGGGCCCAGTCCGAGACTCCCACCATAGCGAAACATTTCATGGTGTTTGTCGGAAAATACTGCAATAAACGAGTGGGCAGAAGGTTCTAGAGCGGTTCGCGTAGCGCGAGTGTTCGGCAATTTCCAGCGGTTTACTAACAACAGGAATCCGCCGTGCGCTGACATGATATAGCAGAAAGAAAAATATTAAAGTGCTGCACGGATCGCGCTCCGTTTCTTACCATAGGATTAATGTTTTTGTGTTACGAAAATTTTAATGTTGCTTGTTATCTCACTCTCTCGGTGTGTGTGTGTGTGTGTGTGTGTGTGTGTGTGTGTGTGTGTGCTGAGCAATCTGTTTGACTATTTAGTGCCAGGAAAGAAATATAACGCGTCCGTTTATGTTTTTTGACATGCAGTCATAATTTGACCTGATATTGTAACGACTTTGCTATCCTGATTTAACGCTGTACTCGATTTTACACGGAAAGTTAAACGCGCTTAAACGCGTTTAACGCGTTAAACGCGCGCAGTTCTGACACTAACGGTCTGCGTGCGAAGAACGTGCCGCTCGTGCCTGTGAAAGGAACACCGATGGATAATTAATTGTTAATTTATTGTTGCCTACTAAGGCAGAGTACTGTATGACCAAAACTTGAAATTGAATTTAAAGTCAAAGCGTGGATTAGTGGCGAATGTCATGGTGTTGGATGTATACAAGAGGATAAACCCCTCCAAGTGCCGTCAGTTTAGTGTTCACCATCCGGCTAGATGATGTACAGGTTTTAAAAAGATCCGCTGCCGATGTTCACTGTAAACTGGAGAAGTGTAGGCAGAGTAGCCCAGTCCTGTGACAGCCAGTTGGCAGCATTAAATGTCATATCCCATTTCTCTGTGCCATATGCTCAAATCAGACAGTAACACTAATCCAGATTATGCCGGTCTCATCCTTAGTGCCAGCGCACAAAGTTTATATACACATTTGAGAATGGACTCTCTGGGTTGAGCTACCACTCTGAGGTCAGGGTTGGAGAAAAACAGGAGTAGCATTTTATGTAATATAATATGGCCTGACCTGCAGTAGTAATCCTTGGTTGTGATTACCGTATCTCTTGTGTGGCTGTCTGAAATTGTTATTCAAATGTATGTTTTTCAGTTTTGCTAATGATTTAATGTCATGCTGATAAATTTTCAAGGATGGTGACATGTCTAAACGTGTGTGTTGTAGGGTGTACTTATTTCTGGTGAGTGGTAAGGTGGCTGGATATTGGTGTCTAAAAGGAGAATTTATACTGAGATGTGTGATGAAAATCGGAGTGTCTGTTGGTCAGAACTTGATTTTCACAATGAGGTTAAATCGTTGCGTCACAATGACAACATGATATTTCTCCTGGTAATTTAGCAATGCCGTTAAATGAATTTTCGTGTTTGTTTTCACCCAGCAGCACCAAACTTGCACAGTATCTAACCAGGAGCGGACCATTTTGATTTGGAAAGTTGTCTAAAATATACATTTCACACTGAGGTCTTCATCAGCACTGGAAATGTTATGAAGATTCTTGGCTGCAAAATGCATCCCATTCATTTGCATTGCACAAAGAAATTCAGAGAGTCTGCTTTTATTGGCTCCAACATGATTTCCTATGGTTGCTTTTGTTGCACTGCGGCTGAAGATGATGGGTAGTGCAAATATCAAGGCACGAGTCTGTGTGAGCGATAACAGAAATTGGTCATAAAACAGGACAATAAAAGGTTTTAAAAGTGCAATTAACATGGTAGTAGAAGCAGTGTCACGGACCTTATCTGAAAAATTTGAACATGACAGAGTCCTGACAAAGCGACGAGTGGCTTGCTTGTCGCAAACACAGAAACGTTTTTGCATGGTTATGAGTTTATGCTTTGTGATTCAAAAAGAACATGGTTTTATCTGATGAAGTATGTTTAAGATTACCAGGTTGAGTTAAGTTTTGAACTGTGAGAAGCTTATTGAATTTAAATTTTTCTCTACTGCAGCAAGTTCCTACTTTTTCATCAGGTTAGGGACCAGGGCACTGACAAATGGCAGAGATCGGCAAATGGCAAAAGTCACCAAATGACGAAGCACAGCCTTTATTTAGGTTTAAATACAGGCTACAAAACTGTAGTACATGCAGCAAAACACGATGAACCAGATGATAGTAGCAGCTGATAAGAAGTGAGAGAATGAGGTGACAAAACACAAGTTATGAGTCTACTGTATATATGATTGAAAAAGGATGGACTTTATCTTAGAGGTGGAAACTGCTCCTATCCTTTAATTTGTGTGTGGCACTTGAAGTCATAGTTATTCAGCAGCAAAAGGTACTGAACTGTAAATGTTTTGATTAAAGACCAGTTAAGGACTTGCAAACCAAGGAATGGCTGATTGAGTCTGAATATGTCGCGTTTGTATGTGCGTGGACCGTTGGCTTGATTTGAGGTTACTTTCTGATGGCACAGTTGGAAAGCGTAGTTACACACCGAATGTTCACAGACCTGTTCATTTGTATTACTTCCCACCTGGTCAAAAATGGTCTTTTGTTACTCACCTTTCTCCTCTCTGTATCCTTCCAGATGAACACTAGTTTGCGACTGGGCTGATTTCTTAGGAAGCACACCCGTTCTGCAGCAGCCCCTTAGCGTGGCTGTCTGACCACGTGCCAGGGGCCTCTACACAGGTGTGTCGGCAATTACAGGTGTTTGTTCTGGCGATAAGAGCGGCAGTGTCAGTGCTCTGAAACCCCAGGCTGGCCTGTGGGCAGCATGTGTAGGGGTGGGAGCTGAAGTGATATGGGCTCTTCTCTGTGACAGCTGTGGCTGTCAGTTTGCCCACTGTTTGTTGCTAGCTAAGAAAAACCTCTAGGAGGCATAAGGCAGTGGATGGGACAACAGGACGCTGGGGACAGGGTGAAAGGGCCCTAGGCATCTGACAGGCAGTGAACCAGGTGGTAGTACAATGTTAGTAGGAAAGGGAAACAAACACTGTAGTGTTATTCTTTATAGACCTGTTAGATCTGTCTGATACAGGCTTCACAGTTTATGGGTCAAAGGCACTGAAGTCCTTTGACTCTAAGCAGGGTTTGCCTCAGATCTACGCTTGATTCGGCAGTTCCAGATTAGCCCCTGCCAAAGTGGATTAATTAGCTAGTCGAGCAACACCATGGCCTGGATTAGGGAGACGGTTAATCCTGTTGGCCCCACGCAGAGCTGTTGCGATCCCTGCTCGTTTGATGCCGCTGTTCTGTAGTCAGCGCTGAGATGGCTTTGCTGCCCGTACGTGATGTCCGGTGTGCAGCGCTTTCAGAAGTTCTGAGGGAAAAGCTTTGATCGTTAATGCTTCGTTTTGAAACATTAATGCTTTTGCCCTCATTGTTTGATGCAGAGATAATTTATGAGACTTGTCGGTTTGTGGGTTCGTAACGTTACGGTAAAGTGAACGCACCGCTGTGATTTTGACCCGATAACCGTCGGAGTCGCAGCTTCATTCAGATTTGCTCAGTTGGGACGCTTTGCCTCCTGGCCCAGCAGAACCACCGTGAGTGTGCTGGGTGGGGGGGGCTGAGTTTGCTCCGTGTCATCAGCTGGACGGCCCGCAAGCTTCCCTGGGAAGGTTCCAACCCCACACACACCCTTTCCCCTCACTGTTTTCAAGTGTTCGCATTACACATTGACCTATTTCTTACACAGATCTTTTAAGCCATAGCAGAACAAATTGCACATATTTTTTTTAGTACATATTCCAAAACTTGAGGGAGTCTGCAGCCATTCTCTGTGACATTCAGTAAAATGTGTAAGTACCAGCTGTCCTCAGTCAGTGGTGTTGGTGTTCTTTTGCCTAAAGTGATCATAAACTCTTTTTCTGATGTGTTGATACAGTATGTAGGAGGTTTAGGTAAAAGTTGATGTAGTAGGACGTGACCCTGGGTGCATTTTGTGTTGGGTGTGTCATCTGACTTTTCAGCTTCCTGTCTGTTCACTCTTTCTTGACTAAACTCCCCACCCACTGTTTGGGTTGTTGCAATGAAGCAAGGAAATATTTCCATTTTGTTCTCATTTAGTTCAGTGATGGTGGGGAATTTTTAATTTTTTTTTTTTTTAATCCTTTAGGTTTTTTTTTTTTTTTTTTTTCTTTTTTTTTTTTTCTCGGCAGTCCTGTCTCTTGAGTCCTCCCTCATGTTCGCTGAACAGATTTGGCATATTAAGTTTCAGACATGCACATTGTATGGCTGGATTGACTGCCAATGGAAATTTCCACCCCGGAGTTTGGCATGGGAGTTCTATTCTGGCACAGTGGGTCTGCAACAAGTTTCTACAGTGGTCACGAACATCAGCTATTTGTAGGGGTGGGGGAGGGGTTTGGCAGAGGTTTAGCACAAAGGGAAACATATTGGTCAGTGTGCCTGTCACAGAATGATGAATATAGAGATTGTTTGTTTGTTTTTTTTTTTTGCTAGCTCTTGCAGGCTTCTGCGTCCAAACAGGTGTTATTTAACTATAAGGTTATGCCTGTTTATGTTTATGTATGTAGTATTGCTATACCTTGACAGCATACTTCATTAGTAATAGTTATTTATGGAGAACTCAGCATTGTGACTGGTGGGAAATGATCTGTTACTCACTGTGGTACAGTGACAACATCGTTTCTGGTTTAAAGGTTGATTGCTGCATTGATGCCAGAGATAAACTCTTGGATATGTACCTAAATCAATTCAGGAGTTCTTTAAGTAGATTAGGACAGTGACAATGGACATTCTGAGTAAGAACACAAAAGGTCAGTAGATGTGTAAATAAGGCAGCGGTTATTTTTCATTTAGCAAACCACATTCTTCTCATGTTCATATGAAATGGGAAAACGTGTACCATAATGCCAGACTAGACCTTTGACATTAGCTACTTTCTCAGTGGTAAGCAGATCACAGTGTTACTTTGGTGACTTTGACAGGCTGGGACTGTCCTGTTTTTAATAACCCAAAGCATGTGTGTGCCCTGAACTGTTCCTGTGCTTTCCCCCCTGTTTTTACAGTGTAAACACTGAGGAGCAGATCGTACAAGGGCAGGTGACAAGAGGTAATGGCAGCAACTCAGAAACCAGACTTGTGACTAAATGGCAGCATGTACAAGTCCAAAAAGTACCTTATTTTCCAGAAATATAATGCATGCGGTGTACACAGTTTTACCATTTTACCACCACAAAAAGAATTTAGCATGTATAACTAGTTACTTGCTGGGGCTGGAATTGTCATTGCCTGTATTAGTGTCTCTCAGGGCAGTATAGCCCATTGATTTTCAACAATCGCTTTGTCCAAAGAAAGTGTCTTGCACTTAAAACCATTCATTTACAGGCAAAACGTCTTGTTATGAATCCACAGTTGTTATAACTGCTTATTGGTGATTTTTTCACATGAGTGTGTGCCTTATATTTGTGTGCATGCTGTCCTGGTTTTTACATGAAGACGGCTGTTCCAAACATGCATGCTATATTCACTCCAGTCTAACAAATTAAATGGGCTTAACAGCTCTGAAAGTCAGGCTGTTCTTTAATGTTCTCGTTATGATTGGTCCAATGATGTGAAAAATGTCTTTAAGAAATTGAGGAGGAACATCATCAGTGGGCCAGGCAGAAGATTTCAAATGACCAGTACTGTTCCATTAAAGAAAGATGCACTGGCTCAAATGGGTTAAAAATGGCAAAGCAAAGGTGGATGGGTCATAAGAAGGGGGTGGGATGAGTGCTGTAATGTTCACAACCTTCTCAACAAAGAAATAAAGAAATTTTTTCACGGGTTTTGGGGGAAATGTTAAACAGATTGGGTGGTGTTAAGAACAGTGGTAATGGTACTAAAAAGAACACAAGTTTTGTGTCAGTTCTTTAAAATGATATTCGAAAAACATTATTTTTCCTTTTCAGCTTTGACAATTTTCTGGTGATTGTACCAGCTGCTCCTTGCCGTATAAAAGAACACCTGGAACGTGTCTTTCCTGCTCATGTTCTACTCCCCTGCATTCCCTTCTGGCAGCATGAGTGATTTCAGTAACCATGGCTCTGGTGCAGCTTTAAGTTTAGAATGCTTGATTTCAAATGGAGCGGCAGTATCGAGGATGTTTTGGCAGGTCGAATACAATGGAGTTTAACTTGTAAGTATTAGAAGAAAGGGATGGTTTGGAATGAAACTCAACATTTCTAAAAGCAACAGTGTACGGTACAGCGGTGGAGGAATTAAACGTATGACAACAATGTGCTGGCGTACACAGTGTAATAACGTGACGGAGTATTGAAGAAATACGGTTATATTTAGTTTTCTAGTACTGAAATTTCAGTTTATGAAATGTTTATAGTTTTGGGAAGTCATTTCTGGAGGCATTTGTTCATTATAAAAGTTATTTTTGAAGTAGAATTTTTCCTAGGTGTTTCAGTTTTGTTAAACATCATTAGTGAATGCCAAATGAGTATCAATTTGGGTTTTTTTTTTTATTTTTATTTAATTTTAAATGTACACAAAATTGGCACCAGCTCTCAGCAGTTGGCTTCAAAGGCCTCTAAAAATTAGCATTGACTCTAGAAAAAACATCAGTCAATCCCTAATGGGTGCATCTCCGTCTGGCTGGCCGGCCGGCTGGATTTAAGATCACAGTGGGTGCATGGATGAAATGAGTTGTTTTAACAGCCTGATCGACTGTCTGTGGTAGCTAATAAGAAGAGAAAACAAGCAGTTTGGATGGATTTTCAGACATGAAGGCATCTGCTGCCTCTAAAGCTCAACACGGACCCGACTCTGACAGAACACTCGTTGGCTGCGATGGTGTAGAGTGGCCTCTTTCTGACATAAAACAGGTGGCACTATATCAATGCTTTTAGTCCAAATGCCCTGAAGGCAGGTAACATCCACATTTTATTATCTTGTAAGCCAAATACGTTTTCCTACATTCCAAAAGGTGTCAAGCTGTATGCACAGTTCTCATTAGCTATGCATTTTTAGGTGTATGTTACATGTGTGAGGAGAGAGCAGAACTACACAGAAAGAACACACGTGAGCCCAGGCCTAGTCTCTCCTACTGGACCGCTTGCCCAAAACCCATTCTGGATCACATGAGTGGCCAGCCTGCGGTTCAGCTAATCCGGAAACCATATTGGATAGGATGGCTGTTGACTTGCAGAGTGTCTGCTTTATGTGAAGGTGGCTTTTACCTGTATTGCATTTAGTTGAATTTTGAGCTGCGCTTCAGGCCTTTGTGATTTTTATGTCAGGAAGCTACAGCAGAGTTGTTTTCTAAGATTTTGAGGTCACTAGGCCTGGCAAAAAAGAAAAAAACACACATTCTGTCCTTGTTCCCAGCCAGTTCCTATTTGTTTGTAGAACTTACACACAGTCACAAGCAAACAAAACTATCACTTTTAAATGACTTGTATGAACATATGATGCTGTCACTGATTTCTGGATGTGTCAAACTGCTCAACATCTGGAAGCAGGATATCTGCGGAATTCCGGAATCAGAACATTACGCGCATTGCTGAATAATAAAATTTGCAGGGGTCTTCAGGCATTCACTATTACGCCAGTCTGGCAGGCATCATACATGTATTCTGATCACAGTCACAGTGATGTTTACAAAGTGCTTTGTAAACAAAAGTTTCATTCCTAATAAAATTTTCTGAAAATGATAAATACCAGTCTTAAAAAATAGAAGGTGTCTGAGAAACGGTTGTGTTTACCCTAGGGTAAAAGAATATCGTAATTGGGGAATATTATTATCAAAAGGGTCCTAATGCCCCCCACTTCTGTATGACCCTTTTTGGACACCCTCCCACAGAGAATGGTGAGAAAGGTGAGAAACTCGTGCTGTGGTATGTGTAGGGCTTCTGTGGGGCTGGGTGATATGGTGAAAAATATGATCACTTTTTTTTTTTTTGTTGTTCTTTATCAGTTGAGCATGATATTTATCACAATATACAATTTCATGTTAATGTTTTGGGTTTTAAAGATTGTCTGTCTTGCTCCTAGAGTGAATAAATAAAGGTTCATTACAGCTTTAAGTTATTAACAGTATCAGAAGTTATTTGCAGACGTGTTTACACTAGTGCAAATTGAAGAGTGGGATCCCACAGCAGTAAATATCTTGTATGCTGGTTTTGTTTTGCTCTAGTTTGACATGTGATACCCAAGCCACATCGAAAGTTTTGCATGCGTATCCCATGTCTTCAGCATTAACTCATCAGCAGTTTTTTTTCTTGCTTGCAGCCAGGTCGTGAATATTAATGCCGCTTACCTTTGTGGCGAGGGTTAGCATTTCAGCATGCAGCCTGATTGGCTGATGTGCTGACCTACGTGCTGCATGATAGGCCAGAAGTATCATCTATTTAAGTTTAAGCCCTTCGTCATTATTGAAAACTATATTTAATATAATGTGTATGTACTGCAATTATAATTATTTTTTTTATATAAATGTTTTATTGTTCATCAAGTTTTGTGTCGGTGTGGCCTCCTGATGCATAATGCCAGACCTTCTGGGCTGGTGAGAAAATGTTCTGATCCCTGCAAAATCTGTTGTCAGTTCTGTGAGATTTGCAGGGTTCCGGATTGACCTACAGTACTGCTGGTATCCAGAGCTGACTGCCACCAACCTCTGTTACTGATAGACTTTGAAGACACTGGGCTGATGGGATTTTGAGCTTTTTTTTTTGTGTGTGACTTACTCAGAAAAGACAGAGAGAGTGTTATGTGGACATTTTTTTCCAAGCCCGCCCACTGAGTTGTAGTTCTGCCATCATTCCCAATGAAAACCACAGTGTGGCTTCTGTCGTCAGCTCTGGGGCTTAAGGCTTCGGCGAGTCTTCCTGTTCTCACCGTTCAGACAAGCTTAGACTGAGGCATCCCTGCGGTGCAGATGAAAGTCTCAGGGTGACAGAAGTAAAAGCTGAGGGGTTGAGCCGTTTTCTTAGCTGCAGGGAGAGTGTAGTGAGGCAGACACCCCAAAAGGGCCCTTTCTGCTTGTTTACTGCCACGGGATAGAGTTACCGTGACAATGGAATTTTACAGCTGTCCAGTTCAGGGAGTTCTGATACTGTGCACGGGGTGACTTGAGGGGGGATTGCTACGATCATGAACAATGCCGTTTGTGAAGAGTTGTCCCCTCCCTTATGGAACCCCTTTTAACCTACTCCTGCGATCTGTCAAAATAGAGTAGCTGGATTTTTGAATTTATGCCCCTTTCATGATCGGAGTTATTTTTTTTAATAAAAATGTCTGCCTGAAAACTTGTTGGCTGAGAAAAAAAAAAAAAAAAGATGGAAAGATTTATTCTGAAAGTAATTAAACTATATTTAGCACAGTGCTTTTCATATGTAAGCATAAATGACATCTCGCACAAAAACACTGAATGTCTTCGTTCACCGTTAGCTCCGTGTTGTGTTGTGTAATAGGTAGCCTGAGTGCCAAGTTATGGAGCTCGTCATGCGTAAGTTGGCAGTCAGTCCACCTGTCATAGACATCTGGGTGTGTTTCTGTTCAAATAATTATGTCATGACAACATACATCCTGCGTGTTACACAATCACAAGCTGTGCAGCCTAGAGAGATACAGTAGCTATGTACCTTAACACTAGTGTGTGCCATTTGGAGACCCCAGACTAAATGTTTCTTTTGTCGGTGGGCTGGATTTGCTCCAGAGGACATTTGATTGATTAATGCCAGCTGCATTATGCTTTTTAATGAATATCATCATGGCTGAAGGCCTGACTGCAGCTGTATGTGCTTTTTTTTCCAGTTTGGTAGCAGTCACTCACCTTTTTTTTTTTTTTTCTTTTTCTAAATCTTTAAGTATTCCAAGAGATGAAGGCTGCCCTGGAAATTGACACAGAGTTTATGAGAAACGTTGATCTGGGCTTTAGCTCCTTTGGACAGTACGTGCAAACTGAGAATAACTTTAAAAAAGGAAAAAAATGTGGCTAACTAGAAACAGGGCTATAATATTGCAGGTCGTCAACAGTGAAACGAGGGCCATATTGCCTCCAGCGTTTACTCAGATCTCCCCAGTTGACCTTATTTGTCCAGAATGAGCCTATGTGTCTAATTAAGGCCAGTTGGAGTTTCCTGGTGTAGGACTGGTAATCTTGCGTTACTTTATGAACGTGGCACATCATTAGAGTCCACCCTTTGATGCTCCAGTGCTTCCTGCTGGCCCTCCCTGCTGTTGATATCACGAGGGATGATACTGGGGTTTCACTCTGAAGATGGGCTCTGTCTTCTCTATGGCCTTGTTCCCCAGTGAAGTCCCATGTTCTCCTCTATGGGATTTCAGATACCTCCAGCACCTCACAGTGGCACGGGCAGGTATCACATGGTCATAGTGTGCACAGGCTCGCAACAACTAAACTGACCAAGTGTTATAGAAAACAGGTTAATAGAGAACGAAAGACTGCTTGAGAGTGTAGTGTGACGTTTAACACGAGTAGTGAGAAGGACTGTTATGTTAATGCAAGGAACCACAGAGACGAAAAAAGAATCATGAATAACGTCAGGAGGAGATTCATCACTAAGATGTTTTGGCAGGCTGCTGAGAAGGAGGTTTGTGAGCATTAACTGTACAAAAGATGGCTGGAATGCACAGCCCTGGATTTTGGCCTGGGTTTATAATGTGTCCCCCTGCTTAGGATGGACTCTGTGAGCATTACAG
Source organism: Chitala chitala (assembly GCA_025773905.1). NCBI lineage: Eukaryota > Metazoa > Chordata > Actinopteri > Osteoglossiformes > Notopteridae > Chitala > Chitala chitala. The sequence goes on from JABJVR010031506.1 coordinate 29,766, forward strand.
TGCAGAGCGGACGTGAGAATGGCCACGACTTTCCATTACAGCGGGCCGAAGTATTCTGTCTTCTCTCTTGTCTTTTGATGATGGGGAGGGGGGGTGGGCTCTGGCATGTCTTGTCTGGACCCTCTCAAGTTTGGAGAGTGCATGCCAGCGGACCACACACACACACACACACAAAAGTTCTGTGGGAAAAGATGTTTTATGTGTGACAGAGCTCCTGGTGCTAGAGATCCAAAGCCTTAAAGTTTTTAATTAGCACCATGCTCTCTGCTGAAATCCAATATGCATTCCTTGCTGTACACACAACTCATTATTCCTGTTTTAAATGAGCGTAAAAAAAAATTTCGCCTCCAAGGACCTGGTTGGGTGATCGTTAGAACGTGTGCAACTTTCTGTGAGAAAGGAGCAAATGGATCTTCTCCCATCGGTAATTCCGATCGTCCAAACATTTAAACTCGTACGTACACTGTTTAGTGATGTATCCAAATGCTGTGTCGGAAGTACTGTATGCCATGTAAGACCAGTCTCCCCACACCCCTTTTAACTGGTTCCATGGGGATTAACCACCAGCTGTAAAACCGCAAATGTGTCGTTGAAGCAAATTCCTATTCGTTTGTTGTCTGTGGTTCGTTTTTGCTCTTTGAATAGCTGTTTAATTATGGTGACGGTGAACAGGGCGCTTATGCATGTTGGCAGTTTGCGTGCGACACTCGCTTGGTGACAGCTTGTGCCATAGCAGGTATTTTCATCGACAGAATGAAAATTGCCTTTTGTAAATTTATGCGTCTGCCCTGTAGTTTTACAGGCATAACGATGCAATTTACCACAAACGGTTTTGGGGATGTGATGGTTCAAAAGTGTCTCAGTTCGGTTTGTATTGTGGTTTCGATTTTGTGCATTTTTTATTCAATGTATTTTTAAGAACTCTTTTTCGATTTCAAATACGTTTTCAAAATTTTTCTGCCTCTTCTGGCCTTGGGGATGTCAAAAGATTCTTAAGATAGGTTATATAACCTGTGTATCTTAATGTAGTGATTTTAACCTTTATATTAAAATTGTAAAACAAGCAATTTTTAAAATTTATTTCAATACTTATTAAACTCCCTACAATGAATGTTTTGTCACCCTATCATAATGCTTTTCAGCCACTAGAAAAAATACTACGCTTTTTCAGAATTTTGCTACATAAAAGTTAACTTGTTTAGTTATAATGTGTATGAAGATGAAAATGTGTCTAAAATTGTGTTTAAGATTTTCAGAATCATCTTTATTGCCAAGAATTTTAAAACACAAAAAATGTGACTCCGCTGGCTCTTGGTGTGCTTTTAAAGATTTGGATAAAAGATGTGCAGCGAATCGTGGATGCCAGACTGAATGGTCGGGTTTTTTCAAGGAGCTGTTGCATCCCTGCACGCTTTCTGTCATTTATTTCAGTTTATTTCACATGTGCAATGTAAAATACTCACTAGAGGAAAGGTTAACAGCTGCCCCATCCCCCGTCACTGGCTTTTTGTGTTATCTGCTTGACCCCCCCTCCCTCCTTTTTCTTTTCAGAACATCTATGAGCTCCAACTCCCATCACTACACTTTCAGGATGCCAAACATCGGGTTCCAGAACCTCCCCCTCAACATCTACATCGTTGTGTTTGGAACTGCCATTTTCGTCTTCATCCTCAGCCTGCTCTTCTGCTGCTACCTGATAAAGTAAGACCACTGAACATGACCCTGTGGTACCATCTTCAGCTTTGGATGGTTTTACGCTGTCACTTTGTGTACTCACCCCCCCCCCCCCCAATACTGAGATAAAGATGAAACGCATATAACACATCATAAAATGCGTCAGTGGGAGATGTACCAACGTTCCAGCTGATGCATTTGTTTTGCTATAAACAAATTTCTTTGCAACCACAAATTCCAGCTGATACTGTCAGGCCTTGAACCATGACTCTTCTCAGGATTCACTTGTGCCGCGCCACCACCATCATGGCGAGACCAGACACGTTTGGGGGCACATTGGGAATTGAAGTGTCCATGTTCTCCGTGTAACATGCGCAGAATATCCAAATTGTCAGTGTGAGCTTCCTATCATGGGCGGCGAGGGGGACAACAAAATACAAGTGAGATCTGTGTTGGTGCAGAAACCCCTAGATGGGCCATCACTCCTCTCTCCCACTTCAGTGTAGCTGATGGCCGCAGGCACGTTTAGTTTCGGCACATAGTGGAGTAGCATGTCTCCTTGCTGTTCTCAGTTTGGCTTGTTTTACTGGTGTGTCGTTCCTTTGGGTTAGGTAATGTTATATTTAAAATGATCCCTGCAGATGACATGGGTCTTGTGTAATGCTTGCAGGCAGCAGAGAGCTCGAATGCACTGTGTTTATTGCAAAGTGTTACTCTGCTTCACTGGCGGTCTGCTGGTACAATTCATACCTGCCATGTCAGGCCAGATATGGGTGAACAGCCTCACTGCCTTGTGAGTCCTGGGAGGTGAAGTCTGGGGACAACCTTGCACAAATTTGGCACAGTGCCCCTAAATCAGTGTTGTGTTCAGATCAGTGCCCCCCTGTCGCCTCCGACACACCAGCTGAGACCAAATGTCACCCTGAAGAAGTCATTCCTTCCAAAAAATGTGAATCGACTGCAAGATGCAAAATCTGTATCTTGGAATGGTGTTCCGGAAGGTTTATCAATTAGTCATCTAGCTAGTTATACAAGATGTTTAACATTTGGGTTAGCTCTAATACAACACAGCAGGCATAGGTCAGTTTTCAAATCATTTGCGACTTCACAAAACCCAGGTTTTTTTTTTTTTTTATAGGTGCTTCAGAGCTGTAGTGATAGGGACTGCAGACCTAGTCACTGCACTAGGCCTATATAAGTACCAGTAACTTGAGTTAGGTCAATTTCAAACCCCACCAACATCATAATAAATTAATCAATCTAATCACTTGTCCTGTCACAGACCAAATGCAATCACACATTTAATGTTGGTTCCTTGGTCTATTCAAGGAGACCTTATGCAGGAGATGGCAGTGAGGAAGGCTCTGGCACACCACTCATGGAGACAGTGGACTGAGTGGTCAGTGCTGACGCATGCTTACCTCTGATAGGCCCACCACAGACCATTGCTTCCTTTGTCAAGATATGTTAATCTGCCGAACTGTTTGTACCATTTTAGTGCATTGACGAGGTATGAGACTTATGGTGTACCATTTTAAACCTTTCAGTCTGGACATTTTGGCCATGTGTACTGAAAGTGTGGCTGTGAACCTACATAAGTCCAGTACTTCAACTGCTGCGCCACCTGCTGGTTACAGAATTTGCTGTGGATAAAGGTATGCTAGGTTGCACAGGTGTCCATGGCCTGCTTGCTTTATTTACTGATCTGTTGAGAGACCTTTCCCTGCTGGCCTTCAGAGGCAAATTGCTGCACTCTTAATTATTTAAGGATGCAGAAATTAAAGCTTGCTGAATCAGAGTCTCAAGTAGCAAAAGACAAGCCCTAATTAGTGATGACATTAGCAAATTGCCAATATGCCCACAGGAACGTGTCTACGCAGCAGTTAAAGACACACCCACTCTCCCGTTTTAGAGTGCTTTGGTGTCAGGAAGCTGAAGATCATGTCAGCGTATCGAAACAGCAGAGGCCTAAAGGATGGAGAGCTCCTTGAATGCAACAGTTAATTTCTTAAATGAACTGCGCACAGACAGAGATGCAGTGGACCATGGGATTTGTGGGGTTGGTGACTGTCCTGGCCCTGCTTTAACCCTGCTGCTCTGAAGAATGTTGGAATGGGACAAAATGATGGACGGCTGTGCTATAGCGCCCACCTGCCAACGCTCGCCCCGGTTTTTAGTGAACAGGTGTTTGGGCAGGGGGAAGGTGGGAGAGAGGTGCTGAACATGGCACCTACCTGTGACCCCATCCTACTGTGAGCTGACACATATTTGAGCCTTTTCGCAGACCTCACGAACGCAGAGCACAGTCTGCTTGGTCCAGAGCAGATCTCTGAACTGTGTCTGGTGCTGCTAAGACGACGTGCTTTTGGCCCTGGCGTGGACTGTCTCATGTCAGTGGGGAAAAGTTTTTGGTGCTGTGCCTCAGATAACAGGGGGCTTGGCCTCCTCTGCCTCACCACACAAACACACATGTGTCCTTGTCTGCTGGTATCTTTTCAGAGTCAATCACCCCCACCGAGCACAAAACTGCAGTCTGAATTTTCTCATTCAAGCGTAAGAGGTTAAGGTCTCTGATAACAGAGGTAAATGCATAAACTCTCTCTCTATCGTCTGTGTTCTCAACACTCACAATTTGTGTGGTGCCAATCCATGTCAAACCCTAAAGCCTGCCCCCACCGATCACATTAAATCTTTCACTGTGAATACTGAGGTAGAAAGTTAACTGTGTCCATGGTTTTGACTTTGTTTGTGTTTCCCTGGGTCACAAAACCACTGTGCAGATACAGATTTGTCAGACAGATTTTGTAAACGATCGTCGTCTGTTATAGTCTAGGTTGGATTTGGCTCCAAATAAGGTTCCCATAGAGGGGTGGAAACCTAGGACAATTCCAATGGCCTGTGACTGACAGGGGCCTTTTAAAAGTAGAACATAGCATAACATCTTAATGTAATATAACATCTAATATAAAATCTTTCATAGGGCCCAAAATCTCTGTCGCCGGCCCTCTTTCCAGGTGGCCTGGCGTGACTGGTCAGACATCAGTCTTGTTCCAGCACAGTGTTGAGGCTATTTTTAGGGCTCGTCTCCGACAGAGAAGTCTACACATCTCCCTCCCAAACTATCTGGTGGGGTGGGGTGGGGGGGGGGGCAATATTGTTTTTTTTTATTTTGTGCATAAATTTTTGTATTAACAACA
>JABJVR010031516.1:0-21827 GCA_025773905.1 Chitala chitala
AAACCTTCCCTTTCACTCTTGCAGCTATCCTTCTATCGCAGATCACTCCTGACACTCTTCTCCACCCACTCCATCCTCATCACCTAATGTTGTGGAAATTTAAAAAAATTGTAGCTAGTGGAAACCTGATAGGCATTTACTTGTGGGCATCATTAATGCAATCCCATCTGGAATCTCCCAAGACAAGGTACATATGTGTGTGCCCTACCTTTTCCTCCATCTCATACTCCACTCCAAAGATAGGGCTGGCAGAGTAGACCTTGTGCAGGGAACTTATCTCCTTTACCACATCTTGTAGTTTTTCTATCGGGTCAATCTTAAAACCAAGCACATAGCCTCCAGTCTGTAGAATTAAAAATACGCTTTAGCATTTTAAATAAGCAGAACTCTTTTTGAAAAAAAATCTGATATAGCCAAATACACAATGATTATGTCTTAGAAAGATGGTCAAGGTTACCTGCTGAGAACTCTCTATTACCAAAGCCAGTCCAAACTTTGAGTCCCTGATCTTGATAGAGCGCTTTGTGGGGTGGGGTGGGGGAGAGAAAACACACACTGAAATTTCAGGATTTTTTAAATATCTACACATCACCCTGTGCACCATATGTCTGCTCAATGTGACAGGTATGCATATTAAAGTCCATTAAAACTGTTGACAGTATCAATTAGGAACTCCATCTATCCATCCATCCAGGTCAAAGTCACAGGTGGCCTGGAGCATATCCCAGGCAGCCTAGGCCATAGGGCAGGAGACTCCCATGGAAACTTGCCAACCCATTTATGATGGCTACATGCTAAGTCACATTTTTGTTTGATGTTGGTTTGTGTTTTTCAGTATATTTTTGTTGCATTACCTACAGTTTTACTTTACAAATGTTTATTTAGCATTGTTGAAAGCATGTTAGTTCTACTTGTAGCAGGCACGTTTACCACCTTTTGTACATTCAGTATTATGCCGTGTTGATTTGTTTTGAATTGAGTTGTCTGTTAGTGCTGAGGATTTCTTGTTTCAGAATTGTTTTGTTGGCCACAGAAAAAGTGGGTCCAATTAATTAATTTGTCCATACCAAGTGTCTGCTAGAGGGGGGAGGCATGGGGTTGGTGCCATTTATTGTTTTTGGGTCTATTTATTAGGCAATATTTTAGGTTTTGATTAATCTTTACTTTTTTTTTTTTAAACTGAAGAATTTGTTTATTTCATGTGATTGGTGTGATTGTCTGCATTATCCCTTGCGTGTTTAATGGGCTGATCAGCCATTATATAAATGTTCCCTTTTTATGCAATGAGAGCTAGAGATTCTGGCTGTGAGGGAGTTGTGTTTGTTTGATCTTTTTAAAGGACTAGAACTTTTTGTATGCTTGCAAGCTGATTTTATAATTTGAGTAAATAAAACTCTCCTAAAAAATTGCTGGGACTCCTCGTAGCTGACAGCTCAGTCCCTTACACCATTACACTTGTATATGATAATTGTCTTTCAAACCGATAGTGTGAAAGGGGCAGCTAGTTTATACGTACAATCTGCAGGTAGGGAATGCTGACATTGAAGCTCTCATTCATGTTGGCATGCCACACGATCCGCACATTTGTTATAAAAAAAGTTCCCAAGTTACCCTATAAGAAACAATATTGTCATTATATATATTTCAATAACACTGAGAAAATATTAAAAAGTAAACAGCTTAATACAGGCAGAAACAGAATAGAACAGTCATTTCTCAACACATCTAACACAGGAATGGGTGTGTGGGACTGCCAATAGCAAAAATGTTTGACCTTAGATAAGAACTGTCTGACTTGTAGTTTTCCCCTTTTTCAATATTACATTTCACTAAAAACACCTCCAAATAATTCCACTTATTATGACTTGAACAGGTTATTCAACAAGTTACCAGGTTAACTGAATTCAGGTAACCAAGGCAAGCTGTAACACCATACCAAGAATATATGTAGAGGCTCCTAGTTTTCTGCGATTAGACTACAAAGCAGTGTGACATACCTGGTCACTGGAGAGGTTCCATACACCGTTAATTTTGTCATACACCTGTTCTTGAGGGAGCAGCCTCAGTTGCTTATTGTGAATAAGAGCTCCTCTTAATTTGAGGTCACGGTACATTTTTGAGGTTTCATAAGCCCTTTAAAAGGAAAGGACAAATTCATCATGAAAAATATACTACAACCTTGAGAGCAGTTTTAACTCATCTTGCCTAGGTTGTGCCAAGAATATAATTACACCAACTGAAATTGTAACAAACATTCCTAAAATCATCAGATTCCAGGTTGCAAACAGACTGAAGATGACCTTGAGTACAGGTACAGCACATTACCTGTGGACTGCAATGACAGAAGTAAAAAGCCTTGGGCTCCCAGGAACAACACTTGTGAAAATGAACTCAAATCTGGTGTTGTTGCTCTTGGTTAATATGTACAGTGCTTCTGTCTGACCTCTCAGTTTCTATATATATATATATATATATATAAAAAAAAAAAAAAAAAAAAAAAAAAAAAAAACCTTCCTGGGCATAGATTTAAAACTGTATAAAATTCCATTAAATTGTTGACTATAAAATATTTAACGCAATTGAAGATCAAATTTGTAATTTGCCTTATTGGCATGTTTCTATAAAACACTGGTAGTAATGTGAACATACCTTATAGCGCCATCTACAATTTACTGTGACCATGTGCAATAAACAATATCCAACAGCCACCATAAACACATTTTCACACCTTAGTATACTGCAAGACGTGATCCACTTCATTATGTATCGTCTACTCTATTTTACATAATGGCTGACAGCTTTATGTTTTAAGTCTTACACCTCCACACAGCATTCCCCCCTCTAACATCATCTGTACTATAGATTAACCAGACAAAAGAATAATCTGTACCTGTTTATTCATTAATAAAAACAGCCATTTCACTCAATTGACTGACAAAACCAACTTATTCTTTTACAAGACACAGAAAGGAAGAACAGAAAAAGCATACGAAAAAAAAAAATGAAGCTGACTTAATTTTGGGGGTTGGGTGGGGGAGGAGGAAGTCCATGCTGGTGACAAGTCCAGGCAGTCACACATCATTCAGGTGAAGTAATATGGTTTCTTCACATTGATGCCATACTCAGAGAGAGCTGGGCTCAGGTCCTCCATTGTCAGTGTGTACTTCTTGTCCTACATTTTATCAGAATGCATTAATGAATAAACAAATCGAGGACAACCAATAACTGAGCAGGAGAGCAACAAATCATATAACCATTAACATTTCCATCGTACTAAACCTATGACCACAAACCTGAACCTTTTCGTACTGTTTCAGCTCACAAGTAATCATTATGTGAACCAGTCATGCTGAACCAAACATCCACAAATTTGTTTGCCTTTATCCATTTCAAACCAGATTTATACTGATGAAGATTTGATGCAATGATAAGATCATAAAATGTTTATACATTTTAAAGTCCAACTTTTTAACATTGAATAAAATGTGTTTACAGAGTACTCAATTTTGATGATAGATCAATTTTTGGCCAACTTTGGAACATTGCTAAACATTGATATTCATTTATCTGTATTTCTGTAATTAACGCACCTGGGCACTTTACAAGTTACGTGCAGGACACGTCTATGTGATACCAAAACGCACAAACTATGAAGCTTTGAAAACCTTTAAAATGAGAAGTTTTTAAAAAACATTTTAAAATAACAGGTTGTTTCTAAAAAGCCTAAGGTTCTTCTACATTCTTTAAAAAAATAAAATTTCCATTAACTAGAACTTACAAAAATGAATAAAATTCAGTCATTATCTATAGTTTCTGTTAGGCATATCACTGGTTGCCTACAGCATATGCCCATTGGTCACAAAATAATTTAATGCTTAAAAGCGGGGTTAATTATGGTGAGCAAAAACTCATACAAAACTGCTTAAGTTGAAGGTAACTGCACTGGCTGAGGAAAAAGGAAAACATTCTGCTGCAAAAGTTTTCATTGTTCACTGTCGACGAGTTCAAAATTGGTGCCAAAACAAGACATGATTACAAAACGCACGTAACTATGTGAAAAGAAAGTCAGGAGCTGCTTGTCCAGTGAAATATGTAGAAAACACCATAAGCATGATAAATGCTGAAAGAATTGTGCATAATTCGGTAAGAATAGCACAGATTTTGAAGACCTTATTATTGTACTCGATTAACGTCATTGTTGGATGAAATTCAAGGTGCACATATTGTAAAACTACTGAAAATATCAGAACTTGTGTTGCCGGTGCAACGCACAGCAAATCAATTTGGGATTCAGTAGCGGATTTTGTCCAAAAAACGCAGCACTTGTGTTAATTAAATAATCTTTACTTGTAGAAAATCCATATAATTACATATATTGCATTTACACATTCGTTCTCTGCAAATCCACATTTGTACACATTAACCACGTTTCTATGTCATCACTTTAATCGTGTAGAAGGGGGGCACTCGGGTGAGGGTGTGTCAAATAGAGCAGGCGCCTTAATTAGGAGAAATACGGTATTCATACTGATATTCATTTATTATTTGGTATGATTAACAAATCATTTAATTATACATTTAGGGTGTTTTTGTGAAACATACCCACACATTAACTACTGCAGTTACTTCTCACAGACTGAGTACAGATGCAGACATATTGAACTAAACCATTCTAAATAAACAGATCTAAACAGATGAAAATCATCACAAATGACGACACACAGAACTGACCTTTGTCTTGTTCCTGGAGCTCCCGGAAGCAGTCCCTTTCATTTTACAATGCTGCAAAGCATCATTAGCAATGTCCGAGATAAACTTCTGTGCGGCCAGGGAGATCAGGCGAATTCTGGTAGCAAAAGGACACAGCATGACTTACATCAAGTCTAAAATCTTCAGAATAAAAAAAATTTTGTAGCAAAAGAAGTAGTAAATTTTGTAGCAAAAGAAACGGCGGCACGTTGAATGAAGAGCTGTTAAAACCTTACATTCGAGGATCTGATGCTTCAAAACCTGCACGGTTGAGGTAATAACCCGTCACTGCATCTGGAATCTGTCAAAAGAAAAACGTAAAAGAAAATGACACAAAGGAGTATGCGCCGCACCTGCACGGAAAAACCTCTGTAAGCCCGAACATTCGCAACAGGAAGGTCTCACCGTGGGTGTGTAGTCCTCTAACTGCATCAGGAAATCGGCCAAAGGTGTGGTGGAAACAACGGTCTTCACATCGCCGTTAGCGATACCGGCCGGTACATACACCCCGTTAGAAACCGACGAGTCTGATGATGGAGGTGCTGGGGCTACTGATGTCGTAACTACGAAGAAAAAAAATACGTACGGGTAAAATACACACAAAAACAGTGCCACTAAATTAACGCAAAATCTCCCATTTCAAGTGCATTTGCACATACGTCCCACTGCAATAAATACTGCAAGCCATAAACTATAGAGTAATACTTCATAGTTTTCAATACTCTTTGAAAATATTAATTTTTAATAACTACAACGTGTTTTGCCACTCACACAGACAGTACACGAGATGTGCTAGGAAAACATGTCAGGACCTTCAGTCGTCACTGCATATTACAGCTAGCTAATCTGCCAGACTTTACGATGGTATTTATATTGAATTAGCTACAGAATCATTACTAATGAAAAACACAAACTGTGAGCAACTGCAAGTAGGTTAGTTGGCGAACTCAACTGCGGACAGTCGTCAAATAAATTCTACATTTCATTAACATCGAATCAAACTGAAAGCTGTTTTGAAATACAGCACAATTATAACATACAAGTAAATCTAAAATACAACTGGCTAGCTGCGTAGAGAACAGAAACTCACCGTTACTAGCAGCCAAAGAAGAGTTAGTGACTACATTATTATTATTATTCATTACACTGCTGTTTGTACTACTGCTGTTTGATGTTGAATTTGAAGATGCGCCTCCAGTTGTGACTGGCTGCGGAGCGTCCACGTTCATTTTCCGAAAACCTAAAGATTAAATAATTCGGAAAACAATCTCATAAGGCTGGGAATGCCTTTTGGAGCTCTACAGTAACCCCAGGTTATGTATACAACGACAAATTGTTCACGAAAATAGCATAACACAAAATACTATAAACAAAGTGCTCGCTGTATCCGACAATCCTCCCTACAAAATAGCGTAGTTTCCGAGTGTTGCCTTAATTAACGTCCGTAATAACGAGCTACTCTGTTTTAGGTTCCACCTTATAAAACAACGTAGTTTCCGAGTGTTGCCTCAATTGAGGTCCATAAATACGACGTACTTCGCTTTAGGTTCCACCTAACCGTGTAGCCCTTGCATTTCATTCGTCGGGGAATTTAGTTTATTTTAGTATAATATTATGTATCACATTTCAACAGGAATACTGTTTTTTTCGTAAATGTCGGCACTTACTGTATGATCGTGGGTGGTTGTTTTCTGGCCCCGTAAGGCTATTACTTTAGCCTTAAAACGGTTATTCGATAAACATTTATTTAATAGTACTGTACCTGCTATTTTAATATAAACTAAGGAACAAAAAAAAATGTACAAAACACCGTTGAACGTTGCACCAAACTTTATTGCCAGAAGAAATCCAATGTATTTATATTAAAATATAAAGTCATCAACGATGCAGAAAAGGACACATAAAATCGAGACAATCAATCGACAATTTCAAGGTGAGAAAATGATGAAAAGGAAAAAAGAACATACATAAGAAAACTACACTGAACTTACTAAATCAATGCTGAATTGATCCATCTTCTGTAAATATCTTGTGGTATTAATGGCCCTAAAGAGGCCACTATTAAGCGCTGTCAAATACATTTGTCTTTTTGTCTACAGTATCGTACCATAGGAAGTAACAGTGAATTTTTTGCTGATATTTCCAATGGTTGATCTAAATTGAGGCGGCACGGTGGTTAGCACTGTCGCTGTGCACCTCCAGGCCTGGGGTTCAATTCCCACCTTGGGTCTCTGTGTGTGGAGTTTGTATGTTCTCCCTGTGCTTGGTGGGTTTCCTCCCACAGTCCAAAGACATGGGGGTTAGGTTGATTGGTGTGTCCAAATTGCCCGTAGTGTGTGCGTGTGCCCTGTGGTGGGTTGGCGCCCTGCCCTGGGTGTCCCCTGCCCTGTGCTGTGGGATGGGCTCCAGGCTTCCCCGTGACCCTCGTCAGGAATAAGTAGTTAAGATAATGGATGGATGATATAAATTGACACAAAACACTTAGTAAAATGATAAAATGAGGCAAGATAAAACAAAGTATTTGCACATGAACACAATGTGTCCTGGTTGTTCAACAATATCCCTTTGAAATCACTCACATTATGTGTGGCCTTACTGCTTTAGGATTGCGCATACATGTAGAAATATGAATAGAAAAATCAGAAATGGCAGGCCCTCAACTTTACAATACTATTTTCATTGTGCTCCAGAAAATCTAATTACATTCTCTATTAGAATACTATTAAAGGTGTTTTAATGTTCTCCCCCATATGATAGCTGGCTCAGTTTTCCAGTGGAATAACAAAAATACAAATGGTAATCTACCATAAGGTGATTATGACAAAAGGAAGTAAGGGTACAGATGCCTTACCATGAGCTATGTGATGCCCTACTCCCCAGAGGTCAAACATTTCAAACATGGAACAGTGGAAATATATTTTAATTACCAATATGGGTTTAGATATTGCTTCATTTGAAATTCCACACAGTGTCATTCAGTCAGAATCTACAGCCATTGTCCATTCAAAATTCCACACTAGTTCTTCAAATCTAAAATCTGAAGTTTTAAATTTAATTGCTACAGGAAAGGCACACTCATGTCTATACAGCAGCATTACATAACTGTCTTATTAGTACAGTCAATATCCCATTATGGTGTAGGGATGCATAAGAAAAATGATCAACACCTCTCACTAAGGCTCTAACTTTAGTAAACCAAAACATTTACTTAGGAACCTATTACTCAGGGTCTGGTAGATTTATTAACCAGTGAACATTACCAGAGTACAAAATCTACAAATCTTTTGTTAGTAGCATTATTACAAACTTCTTATACAAATTTGAGTTCCAGTACCTGCCCCATCTTTCTATCACTGAAAACCACCTCTTTACTCAGTCACATTGGGTTTCATCTTTTGAAATTACTAAAGTCTGATGCAACTAGTATAAGAAAAATGCCATTAAACTGGTGAAAGAGCCCTCTGAAACCTGCTGGCTACTTTCATGTTGAGTGGGAGAGGTGGTGGTATTTCTTCAGACAATATTTTCAGTATGAATTTTCATTACAGTGTTTGTAGGCTGTTCTTGAAACATGCGACTATACATTGATGGGGTACGGTAACATGACTGGTATCAGATCTGTGTTGTGCAAGGCTACTGACCCAACCATCTGCCTGCAAGGCACTTGAAGAGTCACAGCTGTTTTTGTTTTCTTCATAAAGCTACCTAGCAACCGCTTTAGATGCCAATAAAGACAAGTGAAGGACAATGGATGTAACACATTACTGAAAGCATCAGATCAAAAACAACTAATACATTTGCAAAAAAAAAAAAAAAAAATCTAGGTGTGATCATTTCTGTACGATAACAGTTATACCCAAAGTTAAGTGAACATATTTTTATGATGACAACAATATTGTGATTTGAAAATGTACTGATTTTACTAACAAGACATTAAAAGACTTGCATAGATGTTTTACAGTTTGGCAACACAAACTGCACTTTTTCCAGGAAAATACAAACGGAACAATACTGTACCTAAAAATCACCAAATGATAAAACATTTTGTGGAACCAAGGCCAGGAGGTCCACCAACCCAAAAAAAAACCTATTTAAAGAAAAAATTGATTTATTGGGATGTAAGTAAGGCAATGAGAGTGGGTGCAGTAGAGCCACATAGCATGCAGCACTTCATGTAAAGAATGCAAAACCGACAGGAGACGTTGTTTGCAAAAGCTAAAGCCAACCGCCACCCTCACAGAATGTCCAAAGTCATACAACAGACAATAACATATTCTCCAGCAATCTAAATTTTGGACAGAGGTGGTGTCAGATGTTATACTTTAGCAGTACATGGTGAGGTACTCTTTCTCTTGGAAACACCTGGCCTTTGGCTTGTCGCATTTCAGTTTAACACATAAAACAAACTCGGACAGGGCCTTGTGGCTCCTATCTGGCAGTGCAGTCCTCCTAAGTGCGCACGCAGATGGGGACAAGTGGATGTGGGACATGCAGGGGTGCAGGCGCGTGACGTGGCAGGACCAGCCAGTCACTTGAAGGCTGACTTCAACTCCTTGAAGGCTGCTTGCCTCTGCTTCTTCTCCTCTGCCTGCTTCTTCTTCTCCTCCTGCTCCTGGCGAATCTCCGCTTCAAATTTGTTGGACTGGTTGATAGCCTGGACCTGCAACAGGGTGTATACATGTTGTTACTCTCTAACTGGTTACAGTGGCCATTAGGCGACTAATAGGCAGTGTGGCTGGAAGGGTAGAACTGGCCATGCAGTACGCTCTTTAGTATTCAAACAATCACATGCTGTACTTAATAATACATAGAATTTCCTTTGCTGGTTTAAGTATGTGCCTGTAATACCTATAATATGGTAAGTGCAAATAAATCTGGGGAAGGACAGGTGCTGAAGGTAAATAAAGCAACATGTAGAAAAATCTGGGAATGCTATAAGCCTAGCAGATGTGTAGCTAATCAAGGAATTACTGAACAGACAGAAATGCACAGAAAGTTTTCAAATTTCAAACCTTTCAGTTTTAATGCCCAGACATCCTGCACATGAAATTCAATCAAATACAAAGTCAGCATCTGCACACCTGTATGTGAAGCGCACACACACATCCTGGGTATGAATTTGCTAAAATAATAGCAGACTGTATACACAAATTACTGTAGCTCACTTTGGCCTCAAAGAAATTCTTGGCCCCTTTCACTCCTTCCGTGGACACGTCAATCTCCGACAGCCGCGCCAAAACGTGCAGGCCGCTGTCCTCAGCTAGCTCACCCGCGGCAGCCTTTCTGAAGATTAGCAGGAACTGTGGGAGACCAAGAGAGAGTGGGGGGTTGGAATACAATGTAATAAATTAACAGCTGCATATTGTATAAGAAAACTGAACATATACACTAATCAGCCATACCATTTTGACCAACTAATATTGAGTATGTCCCCTCTTTTCTCCCAAAACAGCCCTGTCCTGTTGATGCATGAACTCCACTAGACATCTGAAGGTCTGCTGTGGCATCTGACACCAAACCGTTAATAGCAGATCCTTCAAGTCTTGTATGCTGCAAGGTGAGGCATCCATGGATCGGATTTGTTTTTTCAGCCCATCCCACAGATGCTCTATTGGATTGAGATCTGAAGAATTTGGAGGCTAAATCAACGCCTCAAACCTGTTGTTGTGTTCCTCAAACCATTATTGAACTATTTTTGCAGTGTGGCAAGATGCATTATCCTGCTGAAAGAGGCCACAGCCATCAGGGAATACCACTTTCATGAAGGGATGTATTTTGTCAGCAACAATGTTTAAGTAGGTGGTACGTGTCAAAGTAACATCTATAAGAATGGCAGGACCCAACGTTTCCCAGCAGAACATTGCCCAAAGCATCACACTGCCTCCACCAGCTTTCCTTCTTCGCATAGTGCATCCTGGTGCCATCTCTTCCCGAGATAAGTGACGCACATGCACTCAGCCATCCACGTGATGTCTGATGAATCACATTTTCTTTTGAGGCCACGTTCTCTCATTGCTTCATGGTCCAATTCTGATACTCACGTGCCCATTGCAGGCACTTTTGGCAGTAGACACAGGTCCGCTTTGGCACCCTGACCTATTTGTGGCTATACAGCCCCATACGCAACAAACTGTGCTGCTGCACTGTGTGTTCTGACACCTTTCTGCTGGAACCAGTATTAACTTTTTCAGCAATTTCAGCTATAGTACCTCTTCTATTGGATTGGCCTACACAGGCGCGTCTTCACTCCCCATGTGCACAAGCCTTGTCTGCCCATGACCCTGTTGCCAGTTTCACTGGATTTGGACCGCTTTCAGTTTGACCTGACCCAGTTGTCTAGACATCACAATTTGGCCCTTGTCAAAGTATCTCAGATCCTTACACTTCCCCAGTTTTTCTTCTTCCAACATTTTAACTTCAGGGACAAGACGTGGAGTTTTTGTGACGCATGTGCACCCAGCCTCTCCTCTGCTGCTGTCTGGCTTCATTTTTACTTATTACTACTGCTGTAATTCTGTATCATCTGCAATTTCTTCTATGTTTTGAGGCACATTGTTGTAAAAAGCGCTATATAAAAAAAAATTAAATTGAAAATGTTCACTTGATGCCTAATATATCCCACCTACTTACAGGTGCCATTGTCACAAGATAATCCATGTTATTTACTTCACCTGTCAATGGTCATAATATTGATGATTGGATTGGTGCATGTTTGATCTTTCTGAAGGACTTCTCACCAAGCTTTTATTTTAAAATGTTTCATAATTTGAGTAGACTATTTCATTCATATATATTACACATCACCAGGGGTGCCATAGAGGGATGAACACCTAGGACAGTTCCCATAACTATGTGGCCAGGTGGCTCAATGGGTAGAACAGCAGGCTGGGATGCAGAAGTCTCCTGGTTCGAATCCCAGCCCAGCCACCAGGTGTGTCCTTGAGCAAGACACCCTGCACTAGCTCATTGTAACACGTACGTGAAATGTTGTAAGTCGCTTTGGATAAAAGCGTCTGCTAAATGACTAGTGATAATAACCGAGAGGAGCTCTCAAAAATTACAACATAACACAAATCTCTAGCTGCAACCCTGCAGATCAACACTGTGCCTACAATTTATTACTCTGTATTTGTTTATTTTTATGGTAAGTATTTTATCATGTACAATTGATTTATATGTGTATTTACCAGCTGTTCATTTAATTTGGTGACCTCATAAATTCTGCCCATATTAAACCAGTTAACCTTTCACTTAAAGGACAGGAAACAGTGACAGTGGAAATGACAAGGACTGTGTGTGTGTGTGTGTGTGTGTGTGTGTGTGTCTGTGCACACATGTGCTAGAGATGGAGAATGTACTAGAATGTGAACAGAACAAACTGCTCTCTACCCCTACACTCCATGTAATGACAGGCCTTAGCCCCCCGGCTTTGTGTGTTCAGGTGTTACAGGAGTTCCTCACCTCCCTGAAGGATAGCTTTCCATCAAAGTCCTCGTCTACCTCCTTGATCATATTCTTCAATCCCAGGTGGGTCTGTGGGGCCTCCAGCTTCTCCATCATCAACTTCAGCTCCATCAAGTCAATAAAACCATCCTTGCCAGCGTCATACCTGTATGTGACACACACACAGTCACTGAAGGTAACAGCATGGTTATGTATATGAGAAGGAGAATACAATGCTTTTTCGTTTACGTGAAAGATCAAATCAAGATGCGCATTCAACCTCTGTCTGGTGAATGTTCTGGCAAAATTTAGAAAAACCACAAAAAATGCAAACATACAACAATCACAGCATGTGCATAAACAGTCATCAAGTGCATGACTGGATCTGGGCTTTATGCCCGTATTACCAACAAAAACCTTTCACGAAAACAAACTGGCAGTCAAAGTAAAAGAGATGTGCAAAGAATTCACACAATTCTGACTCTGACACAATGTATGTCTAATGTTACACAAGAGCAGCAAGTCAGGAGCAGACGCAGCAGGCGGGCAGGATCACGAAAAGTCTGTCAGGATCTCCACAAAAATGTGCCTCCATATGAGAAGCTCAACAGTACTCAGACTCTGTTACAAGTAACCAGCAGAGGGCGATGCTGACATGTTCTACACTACAGTGACCTTATGTACTTCAAACAACATGCTGTCATATCTAATCACATATTAGCAGCACATAGTGTCAAACAACAATGACAAAAAAAGTAAGTAAAACTAAAAATCACAAAATTATATGAGCAATTATAGTCAATCCTAAACTCAGTATGTGTTGATTCATCAAAATCCGTGATAATTTCTCTAATGCCAGTGTGTCTCCCGGACCTGACAGATAAAGTCTTGTTAAGATAAGGAATAAAACAACATTTAGTGAAAAATAAAGTATGCAAAAACATTACCACCTACTTTAGCCTTAAATTAATGCTGTACATTTCTAGTCAACACTGGTGATTTGTCTTAAAAATGTGAAAGGTCATTAACACAATTTTTACATAGAACAAAGATAACTCCAAGGTTATATTAAGTTCATAAAAAAAAGTTTTAATGACATGCTTTACTGCACAAAGCAGATGCATATACACACAGACAGAAAAATATTTTTTAACTTTTGTGTTAATGTATACTATGGATGCCACCACTGAGCCAACATTATACATGTAACAGTTTCTTCCTGTTTGCTGCAGCCATGATAATCTAGCATGACTGATAAAAATCGAAGTTAAATACATCTCTCTCTCTCTCTCTCTCTCTCTCTCTCTCTCTCTCTCTCTCTCTCTCTCTCTCTCTCTCTCAACAACAAAAGGAAGAAGTCCTCAAACGTGTCCATCTAGTTTACCCACATCACTGACTTGAGGGGGAAATTCTGTCTAACGGTAACCATGGTAACAGAAATCATTAACGGCATGTTTCGAGGTGCAGCCCCTTGCATGTGGTCACACATAAAGCTCCTAGTTACAGGGCTCCATTGTTATGTGGTTATACACATTCATATTAGAACACTGTGGCTTTCTATTTGACAACGTTTACTGCATGTCCTGATACTGCCTACATTCTACTGTCCTATCAGTGTCTTATATAGTCCCACATGTGAAAACTCTAAGCTAATATCCTGCTCACTGGGCAGAACATTCCAACATCTCTGCCTTCTTCTGCTGTTCTCTGTGAAATTATTTATTTAAATCCTCCTGCACTCAGCAGGCCCAGGAAAACAAAGTACTGTAGAAGTTGTCTAACCAGACATCCTATGCCTCCAATTTTTTATAAGACGTGTCCAAGCACGAGAGGGAGTAGCTGAGATGAGACCAAAAATTTAATCACATCCTAGCTCTGCCTTGCTCAAACCTGTCCCCCTTTCCAACCACCAAGCAAATTCCTGCCTTGGCATTGCCATGGAGATGGTTAGCCATTCTCGCTCTCCATATCAGCATAGCCCTAAAAGTATCTCTCATTTGATAGGTTATCCATTCCGAACCAATAGTTGTACATGGATGCTGACCTTCACAAAACAAGATCATCAGCTGCGCATCTTCCTCATCTTTATAAATACCAGACGTACTGTACTTTTTAGTACTTAAGGAAGGTCTTGCAAAAGTCACTGCAACAAAACTGCAGAGTCCTCCCTCTAATATAGGGGCCACAAGAAGCCCTCCCCCACAGAGATGAACCTGCCACAACACGGACGACAGTAGCAAAGCTGGGGGTTTGGATTGCAAGTGCACAGGAAATGCTGGGTCAGTGCAGAAGTGACTACACTGCAGGCAAGTGCGGAAGTGCTGAGTACTCTGGTTTCCTCAGCAAGATGTGGCCCTTTCTGGCTGGCCTCAGACAGTCCATCAAAAAACTGCGCCATATTTGGTATTGGAAGGAGGGAGTTCACAACCTCAGTTGTTCACAAACTGACTCAAACACTTCATAACACAGCTACAAAATAAAAAGGGAACTTTTAACTGCTTGTAGACAATGAAAAGGGTGGGAGGAGGGTCTGAATACATAGCCAGGGTACAATTATGAGTTTGGGTCCAAGACTGCAGGACATACTTTACTTGCAGAGATGGAGAAGCTGCAGACCACAGTCTGGTGACACCAGTGAAAGGGGCTCATCCACTGTCCACACTGACTGTGTCCCTTCACGAGGCTCCAGATCCAAGGAACAGTACGCCACTGAGCGTTAGCAGGCTTACACAGCATCGCAGTTATGAGCCCGTGCATCTCCATACAGCAAAGCAATTCAGCCAAGGTCAGTTCTCAACCCAAAAACTTAACTTTTTATGCCAATATTTCCCAATACATAATAAAGTCACATCCGTCAATTGTGAAAGGTGTACAAGTATTCAGAAATGTCAGTTCTAAAATGTTTGTGTAATCTAGTGTGCTGTATGTGGAGAGAGCTTCCTTAAATGTCCTGAAAAGGTAACAGAGGAGGTGTTTAAATCATGGCATATTTATGGGTACATAAACCATATACAATTTTTTCTCTTACAAACTTTATTACAATCACAACGGCATCACTGGCTTTAGCATATTTCCAGACAATGTATCATAGTGAGTGGAATGGTTAAGGAATGGTCAAGATGACTGTAACTAGGGACAATTATAATTACTGAAATAGTAATTTCTGCAAGTTATACAACTACAGCAAGCCTCCAAGAGCAGTGTGAAGCCATAAAAAGTGGCCTGATCTCACAAGCACTCAGTATGGAGTGGCATTAGTCAGTGTAGCCCTGACATATGTTGGGACCCCTGACAGCAGAGTAGCAGCAATGGTAATTCAACATGGTAACAGCCAGCGCTAAACTCTTTTTAATAAACTTAATCAATCACCCAGACGGCCTCCCTGTACTCTTACTCAACCATCCCAGTGCCCTTCCCATTAAACGGCTGAAGTTCGGATCGTGGTTGCTAGGCAACATCCAGCCTAGGAAGGCGGTGCAGTTAGCGAGGGGAATGCAGTAAAACAGCATCAAAAAAATCACACGTCAGGAGCAGTGACATCATCTTCGTGGATTCCTGCTCTGGCGAGACAGTACTCACAGGAAACGCACTGCTCTTCATTTGTGTCACAAACACACAACACATATACAGCGTGGCTCTTATGCTGGTTCATGACACACAAATGACAAAAATTGCCCCGTGTTGTAGAAAGGCTGGCCACTCCCAGAGCAGACCCCTCATGAATCTGGCCCATCTTTCACAGCACAACTATACCAAAAATATTCACATCCTGTCTCTTGCAGAGTGATCCACTGTTAGCCTGCTGTCTGAGAAAAGCCTTGTTCAGCCCTTGGAAGAGCGCCAAAATTGTTGAAGTTTCACCCCTAGCCATCTGACACTCATGGCATGACAATGTCAGTGGGACGACAGCAGGGCTGATGTTCTCAAGCCCTTCAAAACCCTTACACACACACACACACACACACACACACACACACACACACATCGTTACGTTTATCAAACAAATTAAATCACCTGGAAACACGTGCAAAACAGAAAACTATTGAAATGGATTCAAAAGTGACGCAGTAATGAATTTACTTTCAATTCAATTCAGTTTATTTTTATATAGCGCCTTTCACAACAATGTGCCTCAAAGTGCTTTACTTTACAAAGCTACTTACATTAATGCTCAAAGTATTATAATCATCAACATCAGGCTTTAACACATGTCTATGTGCCCCTTCAGTTCCTTTAGTACCAAGTGTTGCAGACATGCTTAAAGCTCACAGGAAGAGCGTGACCTCTGTGCAGAGGGTACCAGCTGTCTAGCCTCAGAGCCAGGCACAGCCGCACACCCGCATGTTAAGCTGCGAGTGATTTGGTAGACGTGTTCAGGGTCATGGGAAGCTGGAGATCAGGGTTCTGAGATGGAAGGCACCATTTAGTGAGGAGCCCTTTCACCAGCTTTTATTTTTATATTTTATCTAACATCCCACATCCCACCAGAACTCCCCAGAAACAACATGCAGTCAGTATTCCAGGCCTGAGGATGGGGGCACCAAGGGTGTAAGTTTGGTTTCAACATTGGTAGGGACAAAATCAACCCTCAACCCTCTCAAAGTGAAAAAGTTCAGAGGTCACAGAAAAAAAAAAAAAAAATTGCTAGGGTCAGTTTGGTACCACAATATCGGCAAGGACACATCCCTACCATCCACACCCAAATCTATACCTTTGTTAGCATTCACATTAATCAAAGTACTGACCTGTAATAGTTCACAATGTAGACTTCATTATGAACAGGCACCAAAACTTTGTAAACTGTGTTCAATATGTGGCCAAAATGCATTTATGAATGAGGCATTATTTAAGTAGAGTTTAGACACAGGAGGCCCCATGATGGGTCAGCGCCCTGTCCAGGTCCTTTGGCAGCTTGGGATAAGTTCCAGACCACCCATGGACAGCAAAATAGAAGTGGTTTGATAAAGGATGAATGGACAAATACACAAATGTACACTTTTGTTACTATAGAACAGCATGTAGCAGTGAAAGTTGTTCTAGATATCAAGCTAAGAAGCTACATAAAAATAGCTATACATCCAACCATAATTTCCATGTGTTACCTTTACATTTTTTTTTTTTTCCAAATGACATTGTGGATGTCATGTTGAATTTTGGATAACTACAACAGATCTTCAAAATCCATCCACAATCGACTTGTTAGTATGGGTGACAGTCAAACAACAAACTAAACCAAGTGCTCCAAGTTCTGTCAACAGCTCAGAACAGAATTTCAAAATTAAGGTTTGGTACGGTAGTATTACACAGATGATGCATGACACTGTTCTAAAGCCACAAAGAGTATGCAGAATATGAAAAAATAATGAATCAGCCCTCGGATGTCAAGCACAAAGGGGGGGGGGGAAATCAGGCAGTAAAAGATGAGGACTGACATATAGTTAATGCCGTCTTTTATAGCTTGAAAAAACTATACTGAAAATGCAATTTGCAATTTGTAGTTTGCCAGTGGTTCCTAAGACAAATGTTTAGTCTAAAAAGCATCATCACCTCATAAAACTGAAAGCATCATCACCTCACAACTCCAGGGTGTTCAAATCTGGCTTTCAACACCATGTGCATGGAGTTAGCATGTCCTCCTCGTTCATGTGTGGGTTTACTAAAGGTGCTCCAGTTTCCCCTCAAAGTCCAGAGACGTGGGGATTCTGTTGTTCCCACATCTAGCTAGTCTACTTAGTACATTTAGCACTTAAAATTAAGAAATCAAATGATTCTGAATGAGTTTCATTATTTGAATTAGATCATAACTGATTAGGAAACAGCTACACATACAGTTTTGAAAAATAATGTACTTAAAAGAATAGCATCAGATTACAAACCACATATGAAACCTGTAAAAGAAACCACATTTCTCATTGGATATTGGAGGTGCACATTCTACAGCCTTTGGAATGCAGCTGCAATAACGTCCTCTCACACTGGATGTGAGCACTACTGATCGATTGAGTGTTGTGTGGGCCAAGTCAGTGATACGCAAATGTTAATTAAATTTATGTAGTACAGGTGCAGCATGCAACTCACTCTGAGTGTCTGTCTCTCCTGCCTCACACACTGATCTACTTATGAACCCTTCAAACCATGCTGTACCAGTGCACGAAGAAAAAGCTCCTGGAATAATGGGGAACTATTGCTGAACTAGTACTGGTAGGTTGAGGTAACTGCAAACATATGTCTTTGATCCCCACTAAGCGATGATTCAGTTTTTTTTTTTTGTTAATTCAAATCCAGTCAAGTCTTTATAAAGACTAGAAAAACAGCTTTTTCGTTTTGCGCCATAATTTGTGAAAAAGCAAAACAGAAACACGGTTTCATTGGTGAATGACACAGTTCATGAATTCACTGGCTGAAACACAGCACCTGCAAACCTGACACTACAGGACTCACATGTACATTATATATTTTGTATATTTGGTTAGAAACAATAGGACAGAGTCTGGTAAGTAACTTCAGCAATTTTGTCATGTCTTGTGGGATACCTTAATATCATCTTGTTACAAATAACTATCAACATAAGCTTTTAAAGGGGTAGTACAAGTTGAGAAGTAACATTAAAAACAGCAGTTATGAGAGTGGTGTTTGAGGCACACAGACAGCTTTATTTCCTATTGACTTCAGTTACAATCATATTTTCTGATCAGTCATAGAGCTGCAACCACTTCACTTTTTTCATGAGGAAGTGTTTAAAATTACGTGTGTGAGGGTGTGTACCCAACTAGTGTAATGGCTCAATTGTTAGCTGTTGCTTGTGCGGAATAAGCAGGAACAGGTGATCAAATGCCTCGATCTGACACCACCTCCACATTCCATAGTTCCCAGCTCGGCCAATATCCTTATCACTTGCCGTCTTTGACCTCAAGTGCTTTCCATTGGCTAAATCCCATGTAAACATGTTCACAGCAGAGCAAGCACAATAGCTGGGTAGGTACGAGGTGGACCCTAGGCCAGCGGACCCACCCAGGCTATAACAGATTATCTGCTGGAGCAGAGCCAGCCTGGGTGCTCTCTCTGCAAGGCCTGCTGGAAAAAGTGTCCTTCAGTCACAAAAACGCGGAAGCTTCATCAAAACAAGTCACGGAAATATAAAACCATACCAGAGGGAACAAAATGGGCTGTGTGATGTGACTTACAGTGAAGAAAAAAAAGCAATCTTAAACAAGACAGACTTCAATTTATAGAAGAACCTGTGCAGAGTAGCTCGTAATTAGGCAACCTCAGGCTTATCACAGGCACTTCAATAAACTCCACTGAAGGCAAATAACTGTGTTAATGTTTGATTGACTCTCTTTTCCTTTATATTAATCAAAGGCACTTCCTACTATTTTGCAACATGGAAACCGGCGCTCTATGCAAAATTTGGGGCAACGAATCGCATTGCAGCTTTTGGAAATATAACTGGAAAGAGTCACTGTCAGAAGAAAGGTCCTCCAACATGCACCAGTGTGACCTTCTGCTCTGCCACCATCAGTCATGACTCATTTGTACAGAAGGGCAGTGGCATCACGCCTGTGCAAGCTGCATATATGCATCCTTCTCAAACCTAACAGTAAACAGTTCCTGGTCTGCTAGTTCTGAAGTTTTATAGAAGGAAGAGAATCCTGCAGGTTCCTCTAACTGGTGAGGAAAGCACACTGTCACAAGATAAAACCCTACCCTTCAGCCAGGCAGCCATTTTGCCAAACTGTTGCGTTCTTGCAAACAGTAAAATAAAAAAACTGAGCTGTTTAGACATGCAAACATCAAACGCATCAATAAAGGTGAATACACTGTGAGGTACCACTGGGAAAAAAAAAACCTCAACCTTGAGGCTAACAGCACTGCCCACTTTCCTAAAAATCATCATTCATGACTAAGGGCAGTGGATAAAGAGCAGCAGAACAGGAAAGCTAAATGCCTTGTGTGCAAGAAGCTGAGTAAAACGCTGACTTGTCTTTCCAATCAGAGCAATAATGACACTCTGAATGGGCCAAGAGATATTAAAAAAAAAAAAAAAAAAAAAAAAAGTAAAATAACCAACCCAGTTAACAGGGAGGGGAATGTACATTACCCTTCTACACCATCACTGCAAGGTTCAATGTAAAGTGGAAAAGCAAAAGAATGCACAGCATTTCTGTAAGATAGTACAAACTTAAAGCAGAGTTCACATTTTTCATTCACACTGGATCTTCAAAGAGCCTAACTGAGGCTAGCTGACTGTGGCCATGTCATGCCCCTGGCTAAGGCTCCCACAATCTGTTGCTGTACCAGTTGGCCTCAGTTGCTTTAGCAAAGGGGGTAAGTGTACAAGAATGTCATTGTCCTTTCCCGTACCTACTGGACACAAGTTCTGTAGACCCTTCAGGTGTCTGGCTCCCACAACTGTGTATGCAGACAGAACTGAAAAAAGAGCAGACCCATGGTGAGCTTCCAACTGCAGACAGGGTCGTGAGTCCATAATTTCCTCTGGCAGCTCACAGCAGCAAGATGAGGGATCTCACTCTGACACCCCAATAGTCATGCAAATGGAACGCTCAGAGAGAATTTGTAGTGCTTTATTTTTTGCAAGAGAAATTGCCTCAGCCACGACTGCATACATTTCTGAAGACACTTCTGAAAAGACACAGGCGTAACTGACATCATGTGAAAGAAAAACATGCCTTCTTAATACAGATGTCAGGAATCAGAGCAGATCCAAGCAGAACATGCTGGGGCTTCTTCATCCTGCCAGCAAGTCTGAACATCAGCCAAGGTTAAAGCAGGTTAATCACTGCAATCACTGCAGCAGCAACCCAAGAGTAATGGGTTTGTGATATACGTTGCACATAAGTAGAGTTTGTTTCCATTTTACTTGAAAACAAACAAAAAAAACTGCAGATTGTTCTCCAAAGGTAATGTATATGCCTATATAAAGTTATTCTCAATTCCTGATCCTCCTACTTTAGCTGCGTTCATACTGGATTCAGTGGTTTTCACAAATTCTTCACCTTAGGTTTACGCAGCAATTAAAACAAGATGGTCAAGGAAATTCAAAATTAAACAATCAAGAAACAGCCATTAGTTGCAAACTACTGTCCAATAACCACTTCATTCGTCAAAAAAAAAAAAATCAGTCAAGGTGCACATGGGCTCCCTGGACAAAACACACGGTAAAACAACACACCTTAAATATTCAGTTTGCAAGCTGTGGTTTGACCAATAGTTGTGAAGTGAAATGCCTGTTGTTCGATGTTGTTTCTGTGCTGCATATCCACAGTTCAATACACTGAATGGCAAACTTTATATTAGAATCTTATTACAGTTCACAACTAACTACAGTGATTTTGGCTTTACTTGAACTGTAGGGTAAACAGTAAAATTTTACTTTACCCAATCATGGCCAAACAAAGATTTTTGCAATTTTGTCTGTTAAAATGGCTTATTACCATTTTGAAACAGACGGTATTTTGGGTGCCACTATGATTAGTTGGTAATACAACTAAAAAAAAAAAAAAAAAAAAAAAAAAAAAAAAAAATATTATGGCCACCAATAATATAATATATTTTTTAATTGGTAAGTAAATATAACAAAAAAATGAAAGTGCGGTGTGGTAATTTTAGTGTTG
>JABJVR010031554.1:0-34605 GCA_025773905.1 Chitala chitala
TCTCCTTTACCACAATATCTATATTGAATATCTACTTTAAGGGTCTATCCAACACCTTCCCAATGAAGGACAGGGACCTGGCCTTCCACTGCCCCATCTTACTTCTCGCGATGGTCAGACGGTTCTCCCAGTTTACTCAGGCAGCACCTTTAAGGGACTGTCCTGGTGGGTAAGGCCTCCCTTCTGGCCTTCCAGGTGCCAAAGTACTTGACCACCGAATTGCCAAGGTTCAGCGCAGCTCCAGAGGCTACTCCGAACATCATCTGATGTTTCATTTTTATCAGGATTCTGTCATCTGTCATTGTAAACATCTGAACATCATGATCTGCTTATAAGATTTTTATATCTGGAACTTTGAGAAACTTTTCTATGGAGTATAACCAAAGAGACAGTGTATTTTCTGTTGTAAAACCAGTTAAACTTGTGATTTGATTTGTGAAAAATTCTGACGTGATGTGAAATGCCTCCTATACATTTGAAATCAGCAGGTCAAAATTGTATGAATTCACCTTTAAAAGTAGAGACATCTGACAATTTTTTTTTAAATGCATACCTGTGTAATGAATAATAATAACTAATAAGAAGTTACTTGGCACCTTCATCAGGTCCCAAAGCCTCAATCCCACCTCAGAGGCAGGTGCTTGCCTCCCACTGGCTCACCTCTGAGCCATGATGGCTGCCACCTTCACTGACATCATGTCCTGTTCGTGCTGCAGTTGCCTGTGCTGCCGCTCAGCCGCTTCTAGCTCACTTCGCCGCGCCTTGTACTCCCGTGCCTCTGCCCGCCGCTCCTCCTCCAGGGCCTTCACCTGGGCCTCGCCCTCCTTCAGCAGAGTGCCCATCTCTGAGATTGTTTCCTCCAGCTCTGCCTTCTTCTTCTCTGCATCCCTGTGTGGGGTGGGGTGGGGCATTTAGGAACGCGAATTACCTATGATGTTGCTCCACACTTGTAGCTACCCTCAATCATAGTAAAGTCTTTGTCATGTTGTTCCCACAGATGGCATGACTCTTCCTCCATATAACCCTCCCACAACTTACGCCTTCTTCCGGGTTATTCTCTCGATCTCCTTCCCCACCTGGATGGGCATGCTGACAAGCTGGGCCAATTCAGCCTGACAGGGGGATGGTGACACAAATGAGGCTCAGTCTTACCGAGGAGGGGTACAGCAGAGGTCACAGAGGAGTGTGACACTTGCCTCAAGCTCCTTGATGGTCTCCTTTTTTTCATCCACCTCCCGCTGCTCACGCTCCACCTGCCTGTCTTCAGCCTCCAGGTCCTCCTTCAGGCTCCTGATCTCCAGACGCCTCTGGGCAACCTCCTTCCTCAGCTCCTCACAGCTCTCCTTCAGAGCCTTTACCTTCTTCTCTTGCTCCTGTCACAGGAACCCCCCCCCAGCATGTTGTAAGAGATTTTCAGGAACTCCTAAGTATCTTGTCATTATTAAAATATGCATTTTTCATTTACCTCTGGTTGAAGTTATTAATAAGAAGTATTGGTAAGTTGCCATATAAAATACTATATGTATAC
Source organism: Chitala chitala (assembly GCA_025773905.1). Lineage (NCBI taxonomy): Eukaryota > Metazoa > Chordata > Actinopteri > Osteoglossiformes > Notopteridae > Chitala > Chitala chitala. Next base: position 1,529 of record JABJVR010031554.1, read on the forward strand.
ACATATTTTTACTGTATTTATTAACATCAAACATGCAAAAACAACAAGTGGCCAGTATAGCAGGGTCTCGCCTTCCTCTTCCTCTTTGGTCCATTCCCTAACCGCTTTGCTATCCACAAGTTTTATTCTTTCATGTCAACAAATTGTTGAAGAAGTAGACCATAGAAGAAGTACATCTGTTTTGTTACTAGCGAAAAGCTGAGACTGAGCGCATAGTAATATCCTCAATGACAAGCAGATGGGACAGTGGGTAGCAGGGTGGTTAAGGACACACACTTATAGCCACATGATTACCAGTTAATGTCCCCGGAGCAGTTCTGCTGTAATGAGTAAAGGTGCCCAACTATGTAAACTGACTTATATTGGATTAGACTATGAATTGTAAACGATGATGATGATGACTATTGTTATTACAAACTGCCTGATGGTAACAAACTTACAGCTGGTTTTGCCTGTGCCTGACTTTCCATCAGAAGGGCCGTCTTTTCGTTCTGCAAACTGAAACACACAAAAACCTAAATGGGCATAACAAGTGCCAAGGGAATCCACAATGCGACACAACTGTTAGAACGCAAATGGAATACGTTGTTACAAACAATGCATGGTATATCCTGTTTCACTTTAAAGAGGAAGAAAAAAAGAACTAAGAGCAAAAGTATATAAAAATGTGTCTGCTAGAAATGCAGGCGCTATCTTGGCTAGGCAGTTCCATGTGTGGGTTTTGGAACTCAGAGAACGTCTCTGTGACGCTTTTGTTATGCTTCTCCATGTTACTCTGTCATTTCAGAGTAAATATTAAACACAAAAAATGAGGGTGATGCCATACGCTCGTTTCAGTCCAAACCACAAGTTACACTCTTCACAAGCCTGTAAAATACACTGCCATTCCACCGAAAACATCTCCGTTCGAGTGCATCCTTCAAATCGTTCATCAAAATGACTTTCTATTATTCTTAGAGTAAGATTCCTGCTGCCATAAACGAAGTGGAGCAGACTCCCTTAAATGTCACGCTGGCTGTTGATGAAGTTCTGTGGCTGGACTTCAAACACACGCTCGCATCAGAACAGGCTTCCAATCAGACGGACTTGACCCTTTGCAAAGAGGAAACGCCGACAGGCCTGTCAGCCATACGTGCAGTCAGCTAGCAGTCAGATAATATACGACGAGGGGGGGAAAGCTCACTGATTACAGCATTCGCAGAGAATGCATATGAGCATGGTTTCAATAAAAGTATCTACTCACTAATTAGGTTACATTTACTGCGTCTCACTGTAACTGTCAGTTCATTACATTGAGCTGCTCTTTCACAAATCATCTATTTGTTCATTAAACACCTTTGCAGGTACACCTGTTGTGTGCTACCCCTGTATCAAGCCTGCCTAGGAAGTAATAGACAGGATCCCTAAACAGCAGGACAAACTGCTGGCCTGAAATACCATGCTCAAACTGGACCAGGCATCCCTCCATGCTTCAACACGCACACGTCTGGATGGAGTCTTAAGGCACTTAATGGCTCCGCTTTCAAACTAAACTAAAAAACAGATGACCACTGATAACAAACACATTTCATTTGTGAAATAAAAAGCTTACAGATATGGAAACAGCACTGTGACTTGCAGGGATGCCCAAATACAAATGGTTTCCAGGCAACTTGCCTCCATATGTCCAGTAATAGCTACATCCAAGCAGCCCTAACAAAGATGTCTGCATTACTCTCTTTCTAAGGCCTTTCCAGCATCTCTCACTTTACTGCTTATAACAGGCAATAACTGCAAAGCACTGGAACTGAAAACAAAATATGGAAAAAATGTTGGCAGTATTTTTAAGAAATTAACCAAAGTCATACTTACAACATCTGCTTTTCAGGTTTTTGTCTCTTTCTGACCAATTTTTTCTGGACTATATATGACACACACGCATGCAAATACACAGACCACAGATGCATGCATGTAGGAGCATACACAAGATGACCAGTCTCACACACACACACACACTGACCACTCTATCTGGAACTGCAGCTGGTATTGCCGCTCATCAGACAGCAGAATGTCGTTGTTGACCCTGAGCAGTTGCTGTCTCAAGCGGCCTGCCTCGGTGTCTGGCGTCTCAGGGAGACACTTGACCTCCTCCAGCTTCTGGTGCTGCCGCTGCAGCTCAAACGTGTAGTGCTGAGCATCCTGCAGCAGCTGCATCTCCGACTCCTGCGATCTGCAGGACACGGGCAGTGGTCAACACAATCTGTGTGCTCACCATCTGACCCAGTCTCACTGGGCCATACTGCAGCTCTGTGGAGTTTAACAGGAAGGTGTTTCCACTGAATCACACCAGTCAGTGTCTGGCAGTGCACCATTGCACCCTGCACATCAACGGGTTAGGGAGGTCCACTGGCCCACTAATACTTCAGGAGATCACACTACTGTGCCTCTAACACACATTATTACATGTCACCACGCTTGTACGGCAGGCTTACTTTTTCACCATCTCTTGCAGCAATTTAAACTTGGCTTTCAGTTCAGCAACAGTGGCCCCACTCAGCTTCCCTGCAGAGAAAAGCTGAGGAGAAGCAGGTAGAATGATGATTTCAGTAAGCCAGTGAACAGAAAAATACACTGTTAAAAACTCAAAAAGGTCCAAGGTCTATCTGAGGTCGGGGGATGGTCCAGCAACCGGGATAATGAGAATATTGTACTTGTTAAAATATTACACGGTGTGTTGTCTATAAACACCGCTGCCTAAACAAGCACGTCTGGGCTCTGACCCTCAGGGCATCTTGGGTTTAGTGCGGAGGTACAGAGAAAACAGTGGCAGTGGGCTCTTAGCTCTCAGCAATTTGCTCCCATCATCACATTCTGAAAAGAAAATGTTGCTGTGCAAAGGAACAATGAATTGTTCCTTTGCAGAAACACTGAGACAAATGTACACAGACAGCACAAGACAACAGCGTCTGTCTATACAGTGGCCATTTTTTATGCACCATCATCTGTTTCTGTGTTCAGTTCCTCCAGACTTTCCAGCTGTGTCCTGCTAACAGCCAGTTTATACGTAACCAGCCATTCCCTGAAAAGATACTAAAAATGCACTGGGATCCTCCGAGATGAGAGAAAGACCTGTAACGACATCAGATGAATCTACGTGACGCTCAACAGAACGCGCGACCTTACGTTCACGGATGTGAGAATCCTGAGATGCAGCATATGTTAAGTGGCACATGGCACCTGATATACTGGGGGACAGTTTAGCATGTGGATGGTTTCCAACACCCTGCAAAACCTCAAGCCTAGTGCAACCCATCCTGCACCACACAAAGTTTTACAGCAATTTAAATCCCTGTCTTCCTAGGAATTCTGCCAGCATCTCTGGTGATAAGGTAAAAAAAAGATATAAAGTCATATCCATTAGACTGGTTTGGATTTTTAAATGTTGTTTTTCACTGAAAATGTCAACAAACAAAAGAAATGTTAGCACAGATAATCTCAAAAGAAACACCCGCCTTTTCCAGTGCTGTGTCACCGCTAAACTCGTAAATGCGATGTGTAATTTGGATCCTGGGAACACCAACTCATTGTGTATAGCAAGATGAGAAGGTGGCAAGCCTGCCGGGTAAAATGTTGTCGTCAAAGTTAGACAGACAAACAAATGGCCAAGCAGAATGTGTTCAGTAGTGCTGGGCTGGTTGTGTAACATAAGCAGTCTACAGTATCTGCTCAAAAGCCGACTGTACAGCTGCCAAGACAGCAACCGCAGCCTAAAGCTTCCTCAACATGTAAAAAGGTCCCAAAATATTGCTATATTGGTAATAAGGTGTATTTCAGAGTATTAGCTTTCACAGTTCTGTCATGACAACAGAAAAAAAATTGCCACCACAAACACTTTTGTATGGCAATGCTACATTATCACATTCTAAAAAAAGAGCCAACATTTTTCACTTGGTATTAATTGTAGTCTGTTTTATGTTTTGGGTTTAGTAATCCTGAAATCCATTAAAAAGAAAGAAAATGGAAAGTCCCCCTGAAAGACAGGAACAGGAGTGTGTGTGTGGTTGCTGAACTAAAATAATGTTAGCAGAGCTGTAAAAAACTGAAAGCTATGTCACTGCTGGAGGTGTTTGGGACAGGGTCAGAACCTGACAAAAAATATTTTCAGGGGCAGCCTTGTTATTAGTAATTTACTGCCATTGCCATGCTCTCTCACAGATACTTACCTTGTGCTGAAAAGCAACAACCTCATAAACAGCTGTTAGGATTTAACAAGCCATAAAACAAATTCAGTATGCGTAACGGACCAGCCTCTCCATAGACATATAACCTCTTGAGCCAGAGAAGCAATAAACTCTTAAAAACACTTATGTTTATGAAATCTCAGAAAAACAAAAGAACAAAAAAAATTAAGAACAAGAGGAGTAAGCAAACTTATCATCAGCTTGTTTCCAAGACACAAACACAGTGATATGTAAAAGGTCTTGTTTCTCTCTCTCACCACCTCCCATGCTGGGATCAAAGAGCGACTAATCATTGGGCAATCCAGTTGAGACACTCCCACTTTCCACTTCAGGCCATGCCCCCTCCCCTGACAGTACCATAACCACTACTACGGGGCTCAGGCACTTCTCCCGACGCTCCGCCACTGCAGACAGCATGTGGCACAGGATCCTGTGGTCACGCACAGCGACATTACTCCTTCTGGCCAGCCTGCTTCTGAACCCCACTTGGGGGGGCACAGGGGACAGTGGCTGCCTAGTAGGACTCCAGCCCAATGGGGCCTGTGAGGATGAGGAGGTGGGCAGGTGCCAGTACCAGCTTACCCTGCCACCCCTCACCCTGCAGCTGCCTGCGGACTTCAGCGCACTGGAGAGGATGGCGAGTGAGCTGCGGAGCCTACGAGCCACAGTGGAGCAGCTGAAAAGGACATGCCAGGCATGTGTGGCCCAGGCTGACCGCAGCCTGCAGGGTGACGGAGCCGTGAGACCAAACCAGGAGCGGGAGGCAGAGGGGGAGATGCGGCAGGGCCTGAGTGTAAGCCAGATGGAGGCCAGTTTGAACCGCATGTCCAGCAGCCTGAAGAATACCCGCAGCCAGATAGGTTCTCTGCAGGGACGCCTGGAGGAGCTCTCCATGCTCAATATGGAGGACGTAGAGGCCATCGTAGACAACAAGGTGCAGAACATCACAGGGACTCTCCGCCAGCTCAGCAACACGTGCTCCAGCCAGTGTGCAGCCCTGTCATCGCTGCAGTGTAAGTGCAGAACCATGCTGACTGCTGCATGCACATCAGAGTCCAGCACTGCACTGTAACGTTCAGTACCAGACAGTGTGCAGCACTGCACTGTAACGTTCAGTACCAGACAGTGTGCAGCACTGCACTGTAACGTTCAGTACCAGACAGCAGTGTGCAGCACTGCACTGCAATGTTCTGTACCAGACAGGTGTTCAGTACCAGATTTAACGTTCAGTACCAGACAGCAGTGTGTAGTACTGCACTGTAATGTTCAGTACCAAGCAACAGTGTGCAGCACTGCACTGTAACATTCAGTACCAAGCAACAGTGTGCAGCACTGCACTGTAACGTTCAGTACCAGACAGCAGTGTGCAGCACTGCACTGTAATGTTCAGTACCAGAGAGCAGTGTGCAGCACTGCACTGTAACGTTCAGTACCAGACAGCAGTGTGTAGTACTGCACTGTAATGTTCAGTACCAGAGAGCAGTGTGCAACACTGGACTGTAACGTTCAGTACCAGAGAGCAGTGTGCAGCACTGGACTGTAACGTTCAGTACCAGACAGCAGAAATGTCCTGTACACGTACCGTACAGCAAACTTGTTTACTAAGGGGCTCTGCTCTGCCATGGTGCCAAAAATTACACCGATTCTGATAGTGTCTTGTAATATAGAGACCTTCCTGGTACATATATCAAGGTCAATGCTTGCTAAAATGCTGTCAGTATTCAGTTTTTCCTTAATATTAGCTGCTGTTACCACTGATACTATTTTATTCCAAGTTGCAATTTCTACACACACAAATGTCAGTTTCAAAATATGAAATAATGAATATGGCACGTATGAACGAAGGAATCACGGTTGCAGGATGATTTGTGTAATATGTTGGAGTCTTGCCTTCCACACTTCCTCAGCATGTTTTCTTTGTCACTGAGGGACCTGGCCAAACAAACAACTGCACTGCTAGAGGAATTTGTAGAGCTAAGTTATTATGTGAAGACCATGAGTTTGAGTACAGATGACCTAAGTTGCCATGACTACATAATTCAGTTTAATTGAATTGGAATGAGTTCAGAACATGACAAGCTCAAAGAAAGTAGAAAGGACATTTTTTTAAGTGCAACAGGATAATTCTGTCTCAGTAATACATACACAAGTGTCTCCTGTATCAGTTTTGAGCATTCTTCTTTACAATACGTAACACAGTAGGTGTGCCAGTACATTTCCCAACGCTTGTATTATTTTGTGATTTTATTAACACTTCTTAACATAAATCACAAAAAATTTAACTCTTTTTTTAAGCAGATGCATTTCAAAGGAGCAATTCCGGTTAGATAACAAACTCCAAAAGTATAACAGGGGAGCCCCCACAGGGCTCAAAATGGAAAACCTGCACACCATGGTGGTCTTTAATCACCAGGTCACCTGCTGCCCTGTTTGCTAAATGCTGTCTGTGACAAAAACCACTTTGCACCCTGTCATTGTGTTATCCATAATGACATGAACTTCACAGAGAAGGCTGTTTGCCTGTTGTTTGCCATATGTGCACAGTAACCGGCGTCAGGCAAATTAATCTGCAATGCCAGGGAGGGTTTTCACACATGCTGAGCTTGTCAAAAGCCAAAGTAAGAATATTCACACATTTTTGGCCCTGACATTGGAAATTCCAATTGTAGCTATGCCAGGAGTGGAACAAAAGCACACCTCCAATGGTCACATGACTGCTTTTAAAAATAGCTGTTAGAAGACAACATTACTGTATTGTAATACATTTATGGCAGGTTCCTAAAAATGAGTGTTTGTGGTTTTAGTGGTTTTAGGCAGAATTTTGATGTAAAAAATATTGCATGTATAGAATTACCATATCCACAGCTTCCAGCCACTGAAAGTGGCACCGAGTCAAGTGGGCATCACACCTGAAGGTGCTGGAAGAGCTGGGTCATTGGAGTTTGCAGTAATTTGACAAAATAGCTCCCTTTCTGCACACACACAGAAACCACGCTGTCCTGAACACTGGGCCACATGGTATGCAGCTGTTCTGATACTGCTTTTGATTGGCTCTCCCACAGCCATGCCAGCGCCGAGAGACTGTTCTGACTACAACGTGTTGGGCAGCAGGAACGGGCTGTACCGCGTGACGCCAGACCCCGAGAACGACACCTTCGAGGTCCTGTGCGACATGGAGTCCTACGGCGGCGGCTGGACTGTGCTGCAGCAGCGGCTCAACGGCAGCATCAGCTTCAACCGCACCTGGAACGCCTACAAGCACGGCTTTGGAGACCTGCGCGGTGAGTTCTGGCTCGGCAACGACCGCATCCACCTGCTGACCAAGGCCAGGGACATGATCCTACGCGTGGAGCTAGAGGACTTCGAGAGTATGCGGGAGTACGCCAAGTATGAGCGATTCTTCGTGGACAGCGAGCTTCGCCGCTACCGCTTATCCGTCAGCGGATATTCCGGCACTGCCGGCAACGCGCTGCGCTTCAACAAGCTCTACAACCATGATCAGAAGTTCTTCTCCACCCCAGACAGAGACAATGACATGTACCCTTCGGGGAACTGCGGGGCTTACTACAGCTCTGGCTGGTGGTTTGATGCATGCATGTCAGCGAATCTTAATGGCAAATATTACCACAAAAAATACAAAGGTGTCCGCAATGGCATTTTCTGGGGAACGTGGCATAACATGTCCAACGAATACTATCCCACCAGTTACAGACAAACTTTCAAGACTGTCAAAATGATGATCAGACCCAAAAGTTATGCTCCATAAGCTTTTAAAATTGTCTTCTGAAACCAGAAGAACTACATTAGGATAAAAAAATGCCAAATTTTGGTTTTTGCGTTACCAGTTACTCCATTTAATTGAGACTGATCGATCATTTAAAAAGTCAAAGCTGACAACTTCAGTTTTGTCAGACTGTCCAGTAACTAGCCAAAAAACATGTCCCAAAACTGACATGTCACAATAACTCCCTCAAAGTTAAAGATTTCGTTCCTTAATATAAGTTTGAGTAATCGGTCACTTGTCTTCCTAAAATTACATTTTACTCAATCACTAGAAAATTAATTCCCAGTTAATAACAGACATCACATAATTGAATATAAAACCACTCCCAAACTGTATGTATTACAAATTGTTATAATACATGTGCTTTAATATTGAAAAAAGTGTACATTTAAAACACTTTTCAGAAAATGTATATATGGCTGAGGTTAAAGGATGGGTAAGCATTGACGATGCTGGTGACAGGTTAACCTCCTCCACCACGATGATGGTCTTTACAGAACTGGACTGTGAGTAATGATAGATAGATAGATAGATAGAAATACTTTATTCATCCCAAACTGGGAAATTCCAATGAGTGCTGTTGGCACAGAATATCAATGTGAGCACTTGTCACAGCCAGGTTTAATGTGAACACAACTTGTGCATAAGTTATTTCAGTGTGTATAAGAAAACCCATAAATTTTTGTACAGGCCAGTTGCATTTCCAAAGGGGTACTCTATTACAAATTACATCAAAACAAACTTGACTCAAAACTCTATGAAAATTATTTCATAATTAATAAAATATGTAACTAGATAAAAATTAAGCAATAAGTAAAGCATTTATGTGCATAATCTAAAAGTTATTAAAGCTGTAAAAGGTGTGCGTGATAGTGCTACTTTACCGGGGAATATTTCATAGCATAAAATCAGATATAAATTTGTGTGAAAATCCATACAGTCTTTACAGAACTAAATTTTATTATAATTAATATTTAAATTATATTTTTATTTAAAACAAATTATATAAAAACCACCAAAGTAATTGAATATAAACAATTCATGATGCAATTGACATCAGCTATATTTTAGTCATAAAACATGCAGAAACCAATTCCTAATGCATATTTGAAAAGATTGCAATAAAAAATGAAGAATCCCACAAGAATCTTCTAAACATGTTCCATCTGAGTAAGTGATAGGCTGCCTGTTCAGCGTATTCTGTGTTTTCCTGAAATGTTTGGTATACCTTTTCTTTTATCCCACCATGTATATTTGAGCTAATTTATCATTTTAAATCCAGCAATTATGGAATTATTACCATTACAATTCAAATAGCAATAAAGCTTTTGTGATATGTTTTGTACTGATTTTGTTGAGATATTTTTATTTTTGGACTGGAATGTGGGTTTTTTTTTTGTGAAGTATCTCAAAGCTGTTGATTGTTCATAATCTCACACTAAAGCAGAAAAAAGTTTGAGTTATTTCTTGAATGAGACGCACATCTGCCTACCTCTTCCAGACACTGAAAGGCAGGGCTAGTAAAGATATCTGGTGAAACATCTGTCTGAGAATCAGCCCGTGGAGCCAGGGCTGAGATGGGCCTCTCTTCTGTGTCTTGTTCCTCTTCTGGTGGCTGACTCATGGTGTGGGCTTCCTGTAACACACACACACACACACACACACACACACACACACACACACACACACACACACACACACACATACACATATACATGCACACAGATAGCTGTTAGACTCTATTCCAGGCCAAATCTCTTCAATATCCGCTTCCCACACTGGTTAGCACCTCCACAAAGCTAAACTCTATAGGTACAAAAGAAACTTAAACTTTATTCTAACAGATTAGATAAGAAGACAGATGCTGACCAGAAAGAAGCACATATGGTGTACCCAGTCACCTCAAAAGATAAAAGCATTTTAACTGGAGCAATCCAGGAAAATACGTCAACCATAACCCCATCTGCTGGTTTTCTATTCTTGTCTGTAATGCAGCAGCAATAGGTTTTTAACATGGCCTCATTACACTTTACATCTGGAGAAGTGAATGTTTAGATTAAGTCACCCAGCAGGATCTACTCCACCGGCCAGGCCTCACAAATGCTTTGCAAATGGTACTTTATCATAGATAAGTACTGCCACGCACAGGCAGTGGGCAGCACCTGGGTAAACAAATGTTGCTTAAAGCCAAGAGATATATGTTTTATAACTATGGAAATAGACTGTCAAAGAAATCAGTTCAGTCACTCATACAAGCTTATGTACTCTTGGGTAAAGCTGTGAGCCAAATCTGTAACAAACATTTTAAAATATGTAGTTGACGTCACATATTCAAACAAATCTGGATTTAAGAAATTTCAAGGGGTCTAAAAGAACTTTTACCTGACTCAGTAAACTAGAGCACACTGCTTGCGGTTCTCTATTATCTATTACTGTAGTTGTATTTTTATCATGCCAAGATTAAAACGGAAAAAAAAAATTTAGTTGCAGATAATACTATAATTTATCTGTGTCATGCTTGGTAATAAAAAGTGTGACTGATATTGACGATTAGCACATTTATATGCGTAAGTGTACACAAGACTGCAGCCCCACTGGCATGACGTCATTTGGTCATGCACCAATTTGCAGGTTGGAATGTTTACATTTGAATTCTTTTGCAGTTGAATTTCAGTTGGTGTTCTTGTTAGGTTTAAAATAAATACAGTACCAAGATGTTTGTTTTAATAAATTTTGAGAAGAGTTAAGAGTATGCTCTTGAAGCTGCGTGACACCTGTGTCTTGACCGACACACCACAGCAATTACCACCAAAAACACGAACTAGATAACCCCGTTACCAGTCCTCCAGTACAAAAGAAAAATGTGGTCCTTCGAGTCGGATCGTGGTGATTACTGTGGTACAGCATGCAGACTCAAGACTGGTATGGTAGAGAGGATCAAACTTATCCACAATGGCAGACACGGCCTCCACCATATTTAAAGGATTATGAAGTGGACTATGGATGTGGAGATCGGAGTAGGTGGTCTTTATCACTACATTCAGAATGACATGAGCAAGCAAGTCCCTATGAGGAAGATGGTGCTGACATGACAACCTCAATTCGGTCATAGGGACATACACCTTCAAGTCACCTACAAGAGGAGGTAATACTTTCAGAGTATCAAGATTCACTTACAGAGCATGAGAGGAGATCAGTTCATAGTTCCACCATGTCTGCTGGAAATATGCATGAAGACAGACATCACAAGTCTGGTCAACTTACATCTCAGTCGCCTGTCCCCATAATGACATTAATTACAAACCAGTGGCTTTACCACATACCAGATGTTCCACATCAGAGCAGGCTATTCCAATACCTGCTCCATGAATCAGATCTTTGACCAAGCATTTATCTGTCTCACAGAGGGTTAGGAACGCTAATGAATGTCTACAGTCAAGTAAGAGACCTTGCAATGACCCAGCGAGTCACAATGTTTCATAGCCACATCAGCATAGGGACACTGTGCTAGATCTTGTCAAAGAGATGATAACCAGATTACATAGACTGACATCTTATAGTAGACAGTGTCCAGTCCTGCCAAGAAAGTGCATCCTGACCAATATACACGCAGTGAAACTATACCTTCAGCAGCAGTGCATGAACACATCATTGATGAGAACTTCTCAAATAACTATCCACCACATTGTGGATCATCCTCTAATCACCCATATGGTCAGAATTCTCCTGGCAGACTTTCATATGAGCCTAACCTAGGGGTGAATTTAAGATGTCAGCCACTGGTGACCCAGTAGAATGCTGATGAGCCATACCATGCATCTTTCAGAGGTGAACCACCAAGTTACATGCAGGAGAGGACATACAGAGGGGCTACACCATGCATACCAAATGTTGCCCATCGAGACCCAAGTGGGTTTACTTGCTTAAAGCTAGCCCTACAAAACCTGCTGCCAGCAGACAGCACACAGCTCTTCAAATATCATGTTTTGGTGAGACATCTGAAATTAGAAGAAGCCCGTCTGATAATGGATGCATACCTACACTAACTGAAACCATATTCAGACACAGTGGTATCGTTGACAAACAGGTATGGGCAACCTCATCAAATAGCACTAAAGAAAACTGCTGCAGTTATGGATGCACCAGAAATACTGAGTGGAGATACTACTGGCTTTGAGACATTTGCATTAAACATTCAAGCTGTTGTAGGCAAGCTGAAGACACTAGGACCTGATGCTGAGACTGAACTAAGATGTGGTTCACATGTGGCTCGCCTACTCACTAAGCTGCCTTCTGAGATGTGAGCAAACTTCCGTTGTCACATGCTCAGTTGGCCAAGAGCCACTTCAATCTCCTCGATCTATTCAGCTGGCTTCAGCTGAACAATTGGTGCCATGACCCAGTTGAAGAATCTGTACTACCCCAGAGGAGCCTGGTTGCTAAGTATTTACCTACCCAAAGGGCAACTACAGTTCTATTATTGTTATGTATTATTAAATTTATAAATAATTGGGCAACTTGGAACAGCATTCAAAATAAATTGGAATTAAGACAACTTGTAAACATTTAGTGCAAACTGGAATTAGTACCCTTAACTAACTTGGTCAAAAATACAAAATAAACAGTAATCAAACTTCTTTGTAAACATTTATTGCAGTGTCACATGACTCAGTGGTCTGTTCTTGCCCAGAATGCTCACTTGACAGCAATGCTGTCATAAGAAAGAAACTGGCACAGCAATGCCAGTTTCTTTCTTATGAAAACAAGCATTTCTGCTCTTTCTGCTGTAAGTTTGTTTCTCTTCTCATCGCACTTGGACAGCAGTGCTTGGCTGCTTCCTGCACCAGGATCCTCACACCCCTCCAAAATTTGGTCAAATTCTTTCATAAAGCCCGCTCTTGCTTGGTGCTGCTGCTTCCACCCAAGGGGCCTTTTCTGTTGGCTCTGAAGCCACTGTGCTGCTCTTAAAGTCTTCTTCATCAAGTTCCTTGGTCAATGCATCTTTTGCATGGTTTGCACTTGTAAAGTATCTGAAACAAAAATAAAACACAGGCTGATGTGATAGTGATATATAATAGAAATCAAATGGATTATAGCTTTACCCTGATGGTTGCACATGTATTTATTACTTAAAATCTTAAGTGTAGTGTATTAATATCTAATGTATGCAATTTATCTTTTCAATGTTATGCTTATAATAACTTGAAATGTACAACATGGTATCTTATCACATTCAAATTTGCATGGTATTGCTAGTGTTTCTGTGGAGAAAGAGATTTTATTAGATAATGTAATGCAATAGGTGTACAGTCTTACTTGTCTTTATATCCCAGGTCCAGGAAGGTGGCAAATGCGTATAGAGGTTCATTTCCCACAATGCTGAAGCATTTCTTGATAGCTTGTAGCAAGGTCGTTTTCATTGCTTTAATCCCAGAATCTGCCTCATGTTGCTTAGCCAGGATGTGTTTGAAGATGGTGACAGCTGGATTGACATCCGCAGTGGGGGCAGTGGATTATCTTACTTTCCTGGTTAGTTCTTTAAATGGTGCCAGAACAGTAATAGTTTTTTCCAACAAGGCCCACTGGTTAGTTGTCAGTGTTGTGGGTAGGTCATGGTCAGCAACATAGGCACAAAGGACTCTCTTCTGTTCCAACAGACTCTCCATCATCAAGTTTCACATCTCGTTGCAGGCATTTAGGTTGCAGTTGGAGATGAATATCTTGTAGCTGTGAATATCCAAGTGGAGAATGTTTAAAATGTCTCACAATCTGTCTACATCTTGCAGTGCCTTCAGTCACACTCTGTTGTGACAAAGTCCCTCGTTGATTACGAGTTACAAACGTATGAGCAAAGCAGACTAAACTCTGCACCCCCATGTTGTCTGTGGCCTTTTTCATGTTGATATGCCACAGATCAAGCATTTCCTTTATGGCACTCAAAATCGAGTCGCTGGTGTGTGTTCCATGGAAGTTCTTTGCCTGGAGCATCACACTGTGAGGCATATAACTCATGTCCAACCATTAGACAGTTTTCACGCTGTCTGTTGGAAATTTGTTGTCTTTGCAGTGGATGTGCCAAAGGTAACTTCTTGGTCATATTGTTTCCTTCTTTTGTTTTGTTGAACTGCAGGCCTTTAGCAAACACTATAACTGCTAGTCGAATCACCCTGGCTCAGAGCAACTGTTTGCTGAGATCCAGCAGCATTACTGAATTCTCCAAGGTCAGGAGGCTATAAGAAGGCACCAACACGCCTGCCCAGAGTGCCAAAGATGGAGAGCTCAACCAAGCAGTCTCCCACCTTCCCAAATCCGTTTTTTCACATCAGCTTTCTACATTACTCTCACGGACTGCTTTGGACCCTTTACTGTCAAAATAGGCCACCAGAGAGAAAAGATGGGGTCTAATGTTCAAATACCTTACTACTCATTATGTCCATCTCGAAGTCTATATACTGACTCATGTTTGATGGCCTTCAGATGCTTCATATCATGCAGAGGAACACCCTTTGAAGTGCTTTCTGACCAAGGAACCAATTTCCATGGAGATGAATGGGAGTTACAGGAAACATTTACAAACTAAACCCAAACATCCAGGCTCTGCTAGCCAGACAAAAGATTAAGTTCCAACCCTCCCCATGTACCTAATTTTGGTAGAGAATTGGAGAGATCCATTGTGTCAAAACTGCTCTAAACACCACTACAGCATGTCAGACAGTAACAAAAGAAATACTCAGAACTGTGTTGACTGAAGTAGAGGGAATGCTGAATGCTAAACCCTTAGGTTATGTGCCCTCAGATCTGAGTGATGCAGATCCAGTGACCCCAAACCTCCTTCCAATGTTGCAGCTTGATGCATCCTTATCACAAGTCGTCTACTCTTCTGCAGATACCTTGTCGAGACATAGGTGGTGACAAAGTCAAGTGTTGGTCAATCAGTTCTGGTCTTCCTTTCTGTGACATTACCTTCACACACTCCAAGAGAGGCAGAAATTGTGTAAAGACACTCACAACTTCACTGTGGGACCTGTGGGTATGATTGTTGACCCACAACTACCCCTAGCTGTATGGACAGTGGCCATGTCATCTAGGTGATGATAGCCATGTTCGAACATTAGATATTAAGGTGAAGAGAAGAGTTTAAATAGACCAGTCAGCAGCCTTGTGGAGCTTCCTGCACTGCCAGAGGACCAACCTTCCCTACACAGTGGGATTTAATAGTTAATAAGAAGCAAAATTGGTCAATCCGAATTAAGGGGAATCTGTACAAAAGACTGCAGCCCCATTAGCATGACGTCAATGGTCACGCACGAATTTGCAGGTTAGAATGTTTACATCTGAATTTTTTTGCAGTTGATTTTCAGTTGGTGTTCTTGTTATGTTTAAAATATTAAGATATTTGTTTTCATTAATTTTGAGAAGAGTTAAGAGAATCTTGAGATCGCGTTATACCCGTGTCTTGACGGACATAACACAGCGATTACCACCAAAAATACGAACCAGATAAAGCCAATTACCAATCGTCCCGTACAGGAGAACGAGACAAACAAGTCCTGGGTTATTTCCTAGTTCTGTTTACGCCATCTCCTGTCCGTCTAGTAACCTAAGTGTATCTGAGGGTTTCAAAATGCCAGACTGCAGTAAATAATACAGATGTTGACGTGTTAAATCAAAATGGAAAGTAAAATTTGTTAGCTAACTACTAATAAATCTGTCAAGTCACGGAACCTTAAGAAAAAGAAATTATTTCTGCGCAGTTTACAATTGTTAGCTCAAACTTAAAAATATCACGCCGAGCTTGTAAACCTGAATCATTTGCATTCATTATGTAACTAAAAATAACTTCAAAGGTAGTTAATCTTTTCAAAGTTAGAAGAAGATATACTTTTAACACCCATTTATATACTTATGCAGACATCTGCCGTGAGAGTAGTCTGTTTTGACGTTGAAGTACTAGCTGTAGTGATGTAAAAAAAAATATTAAAGTTATGTTATGTATCTTACCTCTGTCTCGTAGGAAGTCAGTCAATTTCTAAAATAAAAAATATAAATTGTCACGTATGTTTTATGCCAGTATATTATTGGTGCTTTTAAAATAAAACAATTTAATGAGCTCTTGTTGGGCAAATCACTGCCAGTGACCAGTTTTGTTTCCGGAAGCTTGGGACGGTTTCCATAGCAACGCATCAGTCAAAAAAAAAAAACGTCTATACAGAAAACGTACATATTTTAACGTAAAAACACGGCGTATGCTCAGAACATACATACATACATACATACATACATACAGGACACACGTTAATGCAGAACTTAAGTTATTCTTATACACCCATAAGGGAAACACATTAAAAATAATAGTTTTTAAAGTATGACAATAAACACAAATGTAAATAAATGCAATAATAAATAAATAAATAATCCCGTGTACACTATATGCTCTGGTTCTGTATGTTTTGGCATTCGGATATTACAACTTTTTAAAATAGGAGCGTTCAGATAGGTTATAAATAGGATTTACACTCTTTTAACAGCACTGTGATGCAACGACTGTTGCCTGTGTGTCAGACGTCTAGGGAAGCTGACACAATTTAAGATAAGCGCACAAATTAATATTTATATTCAGAACAGTGTAATTTGTATCATGTGCTAATCAAATTGTCTACTGAAAGTGGGAAGCAAGTGTTACGCTCTTCACCAATGGCAATTCTGAACATTTTCAGATCTGGGGTGGGGAGCAACCTGGGCGCAATTCTTATGAAATAAGGAGCGAAAAATATTATGCAGAGGTAAAGAAAAAAACATTTTTTCAACACTTTATTAACAGTCTCTCAGTTACATTTAGAACAATGTTTTTACTGTAACGATTCGGACACGGAGGAACGGAGGCGAAAGCAAGTCTTATTGAACAGAAGAATGTTATTATTGCGAAATTAATGATACGCAGAGAGAAACCAAGCCAAACAACCATACACGAGCATAGAACAGCTAACAATTACCGGAAAGGAGTGAAGTGAGAGAAGGGTCTAAACAAGCAGAACGTAGTAAGTAGAGAAAAGTGAAAATAATTATAATCAAACGAAACCGAAACGAAGGCAGAGCAAGAAAAAACATATAAATGAGAAAGGGCGACATCTAGAGGACACAAGTAGGAAAGACAGACACAGGACGTGGAAAAAAAAACACGTCTTAATTAATGGTTCCGTAAAACCAGGTTCAAATCACAAAATATAGCGTTTAGTAAAGTATCATGTGGTGTTGTTTCGCTTTGTGATATTAGCTCTCACTAAAAAATAGTAATGATTACTCTATCCAGCACTGCATCACAAGTGCAGTGCAGTATAACTGCTGCGCGTAAGAATTACATCAACATGGTCGATGATATCACCAGTTCACGACGCGGTCTACTACTTTGTACGCAATCTGCGAAGTGTTTACGATGTGTGCGGTTTGACGTTTGCACATGTTAGGCTGTGTGTCAGGTCACCTGTTTTGTAGTCATGATTTTTACCTACGCGACTTGGCGAGTCTGCCGAGGACTTAGAGTAATATTACGCCAGACTGAACGCATCAGAAACACCAAGAATTGCTCCGCTGTTTCTTCCTTGCTGGATGTGCTTAGAAGATTGTCGACATCTCCTCGTTTTCACTCGACCGAGCTGAACCACCCGCTAAAGCAGTGGACGCTGGTTGTAAACCCCTTCAGTACCGTGAGGGTTCAGCTGCGCTGCAGCATCTCTGTGAGATCCCTGGACCCGCACTCGTTCCCGGACGCAAACCGGGCGTTTATTACGGTCAACGGGACCAGAGCGGACCAGGGACTCAAGCTTGACAACTTCCACGTGCAATATAACGACCAAATCAAAGAGCTGCTTATAATATCCGAAAAGGTCAATAGTAACGTGTTTGTTGAATTGACAACCCCAATAAAAAGCGGTGAGTTTTTAGTGGCTGTCGTGCGTTACCTTGTTAATTTAAAAGTACTTTTGTGGTTATCGGAACAAGATTGGGTGATGGCAAACAAGTTGAACTAGCACCCTTTCTATATTAATAATCCAAGATGTATACGCACAATCGCAATAAGATTTCCTGTTACTCTTGAGGGGAAAAAACCGGACGTGTTATGTACTTTCTCCGACTGAAGTGGATTAATTGAAAATTACATATACGAATATGAGGTTCACTAAAGGCTGCGTGTACCGTCCTTGTGTCCAGATCTCTATATTGCGACATCAGGGGAGGGAAACGTGAACATAGAGAATATGGAGTGTGACAACTGCATGGTAGTAACAGAAAATGGAAACTGTGTCCTGCACTCGATAAAGGTAAACCTGATGTGCGTGATGTGTTTAGTCTGTCACACCTGTCGTGTTTAAAACCCCTCGTGCTTTTTAACTATAGGGGCACTGGATTGTGGTGTTAAATTCTAATTTCAAGGAATGTCTTAAATGTCCACACGAGTGCGCTCGTTATTAATCTAAAATACATTTTCAACACGGTTCGACCGCTTTTCCCCTTAAATACATTGTCCACTTACGTGGACCTATACTAAACGTGACAGTCTGTACTTGTTGATAACAGTGCTCAACTTTATAAAAAAAAAATGTTGAAACAAAAGTGATGAAGAAATTCATTGTACACATGGCATGTGCGCTTGCTGTCAGAGATGATGACCGCTAACAGTACCTCTATGACCGATTTGAATTATGCTGTGCACCGAGTGTGGCTTGGCACTAAGTTATTACATATGCTTCTAGATAATGTAAGCAATGCGTTCATAATAAAGTTTTACAAGAGTTTTTGTTTTCACTGTTTTTGACTGCCAAATTTTAACATGAATGCACTCTCGTGGGATCTTAACATTGAAATGTTTATGCCGTCTCAGTTTGCTGATTTATTCTTATGTATAGCCAGATAAGTACCACAGTCCAAACAAATAGTATTTGACAAGCTATAACAAAGTCCCTGAAAACTCTACAATGCAAACAAAAATATGATGTGCATTACGGCTGGTTGGCGACCATTGCATTTGAGCACTTTCGCTGCTTTTGTGCGCAGAGTCACAGGGTGGTTGTTCAGTCGACTGGGGGTGACGTCACTGGCTCTGGCACCATCCATGGGAACGTGACCATCAGTACATCTGGAAATAGTGTAAAGTATCCTTCCAGTGTTGCTAAGCCAGTATCTATAACTGTGGAGACTTTCCATATAGTCCTGGGCAACCTAGTATGGGTATAGAGTCTTATAGAACTTTTTAGGGTGATGAAACTAAACACTGTGATTTATCTTTTTATGAAATGTTAACTCCATGCCATGTCCTGCTCTTCCATCAGATGGTTGATATTAAGAAGATCCAGGGAACAAGCATGAACGTTTCAACAGAACATGGACCATTGAGGGTCAAAACCATATATGCGGAGTCTTCCTCTCTGACCTCTTCTTCAGGGAACATTGAGTTGGGAAGCGTGCATGGTAAGCGGCTATACTAGAAGCCAACTAAAACGCTGCACATCCACGCATTTGAAACTTTGTTGTCATGCATTTTAGACCTGGGAGAATGTCGTCATTTTCTGTTCTGGAAAGCGGCTTTTGTGTGTGGTAATGTGAAGGACAGTGATCTTTTTGTAAATGTATGCATTCGAGTCCCTCATACTTTCTGCATTGTCACGTCACAACACTATAGCTGACACACTTTTTCTTAGCCTCTTCCTAATGGTGATCCCACGGTCTCAAAGGTGCCTTCTTGCACAAACCCTCAAGTACAGACGTCAGCAGAGTTTCAGTCTGGGTTTTCATTATTGTAGATCTAGTATTTTACTGTATGCATGGAAAATCCAGACAGAGAATGCAGGAACACACTGCTGTGGTCCTGTTCAGTGCAGGTAAAGTTAAGGACAGAATGTCCAGATGTGCACAGATTGGGTTCAGTGATAGTCTATGGTTGAATCATGTGGTTGAGTGACGACTGGGTTGGTCTGGGGTAATTGTACCAAAAAGTGTATCTGTGACAGGGAATGGAAACTATTATCTATGCATCCCCCTCCCCTCAAAAACATACACAGCAGGCAGAAACACCAAGCATGAGGTAGCATAAAACCAGAGGCATGTGTGGATGTGTCGTGTGCAATGAAACGGGCCCAATGCCCTGCAGATTTACGGATAGGCTCTCTCCTTTCTGGGTCAAAGTGCATCTGTGCACGCGCGCGCGCGTTTGTGTTTGCATGTGCGTGAGGGAGAGAGACTCTGCAGTCTACTCATACCAGTGCTAATAAACCCTCTGTTTGTTGTTTCTTGAATTAAGTGAAGAACCTGTGCTTTCTTGCAGTGCCCAGACATTAAATTATATGTGTGATCACTGAGTGCATTTTAGGTCTATAAAATGCTTCAGCCATATAACTAACTGGGAGAGACAGACTATAATGGAAAGGAGATACTGTAGAACCTGAAATTGTTACATAATAAGTAATACAGTACCTAAAGTAGTGTTGTTAATTGGAATTGTATCACAGGAACACCCAGGAACCGTTAGCAGAACTACATTAAACACAAGTTGATAATTTTAGGCATAGAAGTGACAACATAACCTCTGTAGTTAGTATGTATACTGTATGTAGATACTGATGTCACTTGTCCTCACAGGTGACTCCAGAATACTGACTGAAAGGGGGAACATCACCATAGGTAGGAAAAGACAAACAGAACTATCATACAGATCTGTGTATCCCTGCTACTTTTCTGTAGTGGAAAATATTTAAATCATAATTGCATGGTTGCCTTAAGATGGTCTGAAAAAAAAACAAAATTTATTTTCCATTCTGTCCTTGAACAACTTTTCTTACTTTTGGTATTTGGCTACAGTCTGTTACCACTTATATAGAGCTGGTGCGTTTTTTTTCAATACGTACCAATTATACTGAAACCAAAATTATAGCTCTGAAGTCTTTGCGTAGGAACTTTCTGTGGTATACCTTAAAAGTAAAAGTATGTAAATATCATACACTGGGATAAAATTAATGTCATCCTAGACCACCTAAGGGGAAAAAAAACACTGAAAAGTGTTTCTTATAAGAGTTAAAAACTTAACTTTGTGAATGTTGATATGGCACAGCATGGGGGCCCTTTAATACTTCCTTGAGTTTGTCCCATGGTCTCTGCCATGTGTAACCTTGTCTAACTACTTTCTGCTAGAGATGGGGGTTATGTAGAGGGGTATTTGGTCATAGCCTGGACCTTTGAGTATGGCTGTTGTCCTTTACTGAAATAGATACCCTTTTTTAGGGTCTGGTTTAGCAGCTCTCAAAATCTACTTTGGCTAAATGAGGCACGGTCGTCAGGAGTGAGGTTGTGAGTCACACGGTGTGCACTCATATCTCCGTTCAGCTTGACCGTACTGGTTTTGCAGATAGTTCAAATGGCTGCCTGAAGGTCTCTTCCCGTGAAGGATGCATCGATGCCTACGTGGGCCAGCACGGCGAGGCGGAGCTGCTCAGTGAACAGGGTAACCGTGACGCGTTGCCTTCACTGACACATTTCTCACACACAAAATCAGTTTGAAGATAAAGGTGGACATTATGTTTATGTGGCTGATGCGTCCTCTGACAGGCTCCATCTCAATGAGAGTCCCAGTCTCCATGAAGGCCAGGGTGCTGCTGTGCGGAGCTTCTGTGGAGATCAGCGCTGATGTGGACCTGCGGGAGGCTAAGCGTGACTCTACAGAAACCCTCAGCACGGTCACTGGTGAGCTGCATGTCACCTCTGCTGTTTTTCACAATGAAGGAGGGTACTGACTTTCCTGCCCTGCCACTGGGCTAAACAGGCCACACGTACTGCTTAAAAAACCTCCCAGGCACTCTCTACATGTCTCATGTACTCGTTTAAGAATAGCGTGCCACAACACTGCTCTTTTGCCCATCTCTATTTTAAGATGACCACAGCCGAGCTGTCATCTGGTGTAGCTACTGGCAACGCTTCGTTTGCTTATGTTCCAGATCTCCTTTTCTATGGAAATTCTGAGTTTGTGAGAGACTAATGCAAAGCATTTGTGAGGCTCTGGCTGGTTTGCATCTCCAATGGCCCCTTGGGACTTTAAATATGAAGGCTCAGCACTTGGACGGTGTGGACTAAAGCGTGGACACCTGTTCCCAGCATCCCCCACGTGGGATCACGCTTCATGAACCATGCAATATTTGTTGCTAGCTGACCAGTCTGTGCCCTGCTTTTTCACCCAGTAACTGAAGCCTTACTGCTTCACGTTTGCGTGTCAGTGGATATGAAACAGGCTTGATACAGTGAACATACACATTTGCAAAGTGGATTATATGTCAGCTCTGCTTCCATCTGTACTACGAACAGCACATTAGTCTCACTCCTCCCCAGAGCTAAGTGGAATAACTGTATATCTGCTTTTTCTGGCATAAGAAAAAAAGCATATGGTCACAGTGCAGCCATGTACTCCCCGGGGCAGGAAGTTGTTGCTTCCTGAGACAGGAAGTACATACTATAACTCAAGTCCTTTTTAAGGAAAAGCCCAGATGAGTTTGACAGCATGACACCCCTTCAGAAGAAATTAGTGCCCTTGTGCCCCCTCTGGATCCTCGTGTGAACAGGCAGGGCGGTTACCATGCTGACGGACAGTAACAAGAGAAAACCCTGTTGTACAAGCCTGCACATGAAAGACATGTGGTAGACCATCTGCCTAACACTTTTCCTCCTCTCTCGTGCTTTCCTCAGGTCATCTAAATGGAAAAGATGAGGAGGGGCCGTGGATTAAAGCCCAGGCTGAGAGGGGTGTCGTCACACTGAGGACCCAGAGCTGGTTTGAGTCCTTGAAGATTGGTAGCTAGGCGAGCTGCAGTCCTCTCCGCACCAACAGTCAGACCTGCTTACCTAGCCTGCGGACTCGATTCCGACTCAAAGACCGGCGAAAAGGACAAGGCCTTAACAGTGTTGCGCCGTCTCTCCCCTCAGGACTGGCTTTAGACACAGAAAAGTGTCCAAATCTGCAACAAAGTCAGCTGGGTATGGACAGGGCTTTTCTTTATGTGGCGACAGAATGTCCGATGCACGCTTAGCTAAACCATGTGGCGGCGTCATGCTGAATATGGGCCACTGCAGTATGACTTCAGTTTCATAAAACAGCCTTATGGAAGCTTAAACTGGACACTGTAAAAGTCAGTTCTGTGACGGTTTTATTAGATGATTACACGTGTAAAACCAGCACCCTCTCATGTTAGTCTGGCTTTGAGGTCAGACACCCTTGTAAAACATAAGCACCGAGTTTATGTTCACTGTAAGACCATTAATTTTAGTTCCAGAGGCTTTTTGGGTGCTTGTACCCAAGTTAATGAAATGATTCAATTAACTATGAAGTATTTGGAAAAAGTATTGCAACATTAAAAGAAAGCCTATAAAATTACATAATGGAACTGATACCAAGGTCACATTGAAATATGTTAAAGTCCCAGAACAGTTAAATGTCAGTGCAGATGTTTTATACAGTGTAGCACCAACAATGTTTGTGCAAATCTTTGCATGTAGATATAATTCTGATTTGTTTTAAACTAACATTTCAATTACAATATAAATACACAGGAACTTTCAGTCAAACAATCTTAAAATTTCTGTGATATAATGAGTAAGTAAAATCTCCTGGAACCTTGACTAACTTCCTCTACAGTCAGCCTGTCATTAGACAGAGTTAACTGACTTGGGAACAGTGCACTCTGTAGTTGGACCTCATTCGAAAGGGGATGCATTGTTGTGGTCGCCTTGGCAGCTGTTGCTGGGGTCCTCCTCTTCTTCCATCTCCCACTGCCCCTTGGGCGTGGCCGGGCCTTCCGTAGCTTGCAGCAGCTGCCCCCATCTGTCATAGCCGTACCAGATGGGCACGTCGTCTTGGCTGTGCACCCAGTGATGGACACAGGGCTGCAGCAATAAAGCTGTTTGCCTATGTCGAAATGGATGGGTGGAGTAAAGGAGAGGTGTCAGTACAGCCTGGATCGTCCCTTTCTCTTCTTGACCTATCAAAATCAACCTCTAACTATTCCGGCAGCACTGAGCATCTATTCAAAGAATTCTGTTACTCATAATGTACTGTTTTGAAATATACTTGTATTAAAACCCACATATTGTTGTGCTTTTATTTGGAATTAAGCGAAGCACATTAATGGCTTGGAGCAGAAAGGGTTTTTTCTGCCTAGACTGCACTGTAAAACATTTGGACCTCAAAGGGACATGGCTGCACCATCTCCTAGTTCGTTCTGTCTCTGTCAGTGTTGCTACAATAAAAATTTCCATTTGATTAGCACCCCGTTCCTTAAAGCCATCATTTTGTGTAAATGTGAGAAGCAGAGCAATTGTGAATGACGTTAACATACAGTAGATAGTACAAAAGGGCGCTGGGGAGCTTACCTGGAGATACCCCTGCAATACAGCATGGTGATGGAACTCAATTTTTGACACCCCCGCAACAGCAGTTTCGCTGTCCGGTCAGTGAGGTAAACACAGCCGCTCACATCCAGCTCGCTCAGGTAGTGACTCACTGCCGTCAGGTACTGGATCGCCACGTCGGTCATCTGGGTCAAAAAGGAAAGCAAGTGCAAAGGTTACATCCCTCCACAAGGAGGCATAGCGGCCAACTAGGCTGATGAGAGATTGCTGGTACGAGTTCTTGTTAGAGTAGCTGTAAAACGCATCTGTGTGAAATTACGCTTTATCTGTCCCACTTTGTGTACGAAACATCTTTCAAACCAGGTAATTTATAATCAAACTGTTAAAAATTTGCTTTTCGGGACACCAAATCACATTTACTAATTTAGCAGGCTTACAAATGACACATACATGTTACAAATAAACTGGTTCTCAGCAGTGGGCAGCCATGATTTGGCACCCAAGGAGCTGGTGCTGAGTGTCCTGCTCAGGATCACACCTGGTGGTCCTGGCGAGATCCAAACCAGGAGATTTTTGCATCCCAGCCTAATGTTTTACCCATTGAGCCACCAACACACCCAACACTTTCATCACAAAATCACATTTCATCTGCTTTTTTTTTTTTTTTTTTTTTTTTGAGTTCTTGGAATTAGTATATCATAAACACTTTTGAAATACGACCAGGAATCTCAACTGAACACACAATGACTTTCTGACAGAGAATAATTGTGGGAAAGAGAGAGATTATGATTCATCATGAAAACACAGATATTGTTGCAGACTTAGTTCATGCCCCTATATCTGTTAGCTCAGACTGGGTGTAAGAAAAGTATAGGTAAAGATGAGAACTAATTGGTTTCCGATGGAAGCCCCTAATGGACAGAACTGTTTAAACTCACTTTGGGACATCCGCGTATTCCCAAGGTAACAAGGCTCCGGCAGTGGACAGAGAGAACCTTCACGGCCTGGTCTGTCAGCGAGAGACAGTGCGAAAGGTCCAAGCTCTCCAGGTCTGTTGCCTCCTCGCATAACTTCTGTTGCAAGAGAAGAAAGTGTACATCACGGGCCTTCACCGTGGGTCTCCGTCCCTCCTGCATCTGCCCCCACTCTGACATAATACAGTCCTGTAACAGGCACAGAGGCATGAGTGGGCACTTTGGTAGTGAGTCAGTCTCTCACTGATTTCAGACAGACACGGGAACCACAAAGCCAGCACTACGTCATCTGGAAAAAGGAGTTTTCCACAGAGAGGCTGTGTCTTGTCACAAAGGTGTTTATGCTTTGAGTAGATGCAAAAGGGAGGCATCCTATCCGACTACACCCCCACGGATTAAAGCAACATCAGACATTATTTAAAATAGAGAAAAACCAAGAACGGTCCATCTCTCACTTCCAAAGAGGAGCACAACTCATTGTGTATTACCTCTATCCCATTGTCGGTGATGCAGAGACATTTGGACAAGGTAAGCCTTTTTAAAGAAGCGCAGTTTCCAAGTGACGTCAGACCCTGCGGGTAAAAAAAACATTTGAGCAGCGTGAGCTTTAAGCCGCGTGTAATAATCTCCTTATTACCCACATTACCCTGACAGCCTGCTGCCACAGTGGAGCCGACAGCAGCACATTCCAGGGCCATGTTCTACGGTGCTACACTTGTGTGTGTGCTGAGAGCAGGCCTGTGTTTGGTAAGCATGCTTAATGGAAAGGAATAACCTGGCAGAGGTTTAGGCTTGATGTCCAGCCCAAGGCGAAGGTTCATGATGAGGATCAGTCCCCTGTGTTTTGCACACAGTACCACTCAGTTTTAAGCCCTGCAGTGCATTTACTCAAAAGTGAGTATTTCCAAGCCACAGAGTGTCATGTTCAGATATGTTTACAAGGGTACTCGGATACTTTACGGTCACCACATCATAGTTGCACTCAAAGTACGTTTCCCCCTGTAATGCAGAGGAAATCGCGTTTCCCCAGGAGTGGTCCAGAGGAGCAAACTCGTTAAAACCACAGACAAAATTTTAAAACCCAACACAAATAATACAAAGTAGTTTTCCTGCCATGTAGAAATTAAATGACTTACAAGAAAACAAATGATAAAGCCCAAATAATTCCAAACTAATTTTGCATCTCCTTCATGTTTCCATCCCAGTAGGCCAGCAGCATATTGCCTGTTACAAGGAAGACTTAAGTGTGTCTTCAGGTTTTCAGTACACTGTCACACAACGTTGGCTTTAGTGCAGATGAGTCACCGATGACAGCACTGCATGAACATGCCAGGGGTGCAGATGGCAGGGGGTGTTGTATATATTATATACAGTATATATAGTTATATAGACAACCCCCCAAATTGTGAGGGAAAAACTGCACCCTTGGAACGTGCAATGTATATCACACCTACGAACAGAGCTGACAAACGTCAGGATTTTGTGTAAGGTCTGTGTTAGGAACCACTGAAAACACAGCATGCTTTTTAAAGGTAAGCAGCTGGCAGGGTAGTGAAGGGAATAAGTCATGAGTGTGGAAAAGTGGGGCTGGATCGTGTTTGGAGTGTTACCTGTCATTAGGAGTTCAGCAAACAAGCAGGCCTCAAGGCCCGGGCAGACATCAAAGCCAACAGGCTGGACGTGATTGTAATGCCAGGAAACATGGTAATGAATAACACACTGGGTGCCATTTGGGCTAGCTGGAGGGGGGTGCAGGTACATGGACCTTGGCTACCAAGCGTAGCCCACGGCTGCACTCTGGGCTAAAGGTGGCGTACTTGGTCTTGGATGTTAGTCCCCGTGAGGTCCAGTGAGGTTAGGGAAGGCAACGTAGCCAGACACTCCAGCCCAGAGTCTGTGAGGCGCTTGCAGAAGGAGAGGCTGAGGTGGCTTAGGCGGAAGCACCTGGAGCAGGAAAAAACACAGGCACTGTCACAAGCCTACACACTGTGAGGACCATGTGTGTGTGGCACTGAGGCTGTAACCCACCTCTGAGCCAGCCTCATGAGGGTCATGTTCCCAATGCGAATGCAGTTTGTCAGGTCGAGCTGAAGGAGCTTGGAAGCGGAGGGGCCTTCCAGGAGGTGCTTCAATCCAGTGTTGCTCACTCTGCAGTAGGGGTCAGGTGTCACTCTGTCCCCCAGCTTCAGAGACACTAGGCCTCATGTCTGTTATGACACCGCCTCTCCTAATACTACATCCCTCTGCTGCAACAATTCTTCAGCATTTCACTTATTTACAGTAATTTAATTACTTTTCAATGATTTTGAATTAAAACATTTTTGCAAAGGCTTTAGAAGATTATAAAGACTATCTTGACAAATCCAGTAAATTAACTCACACATAAGTGTTCTAACTGACAATTTTCCCTCAAGGGTGCAGAAATGTTAGTGTATTTAAAAAGCAGTTTGACTGACACATTTTATGGGTCAGATGGAAAGCTGAAAAACGAGACTGTATTTCACAAGTTGTGTGGAAGAAATCTCCAGCTGCACAAATACAATTCTGCTAAAGAAGCGCTGTGAGCAATTTAAAAAAATTAAGCAAAAACCTCAGAAATGCTTTCCAAGAGTTTTTTTAAATGGTCTGGCAAGAGGTCTCTAGACTTACAGACACTTCACAATGTCTTTTAAATTTACTCCAGGTGTTTTTTGCTCCATGCATTCAGTTATCTTCCAGGAATGTGTACAATCCAACCTTATGTCATCTCCATTATTTCTTTTCAGGTGATAACTGTCCTCCTCTTCCCCCTTTATTTATAGTGTGACTTTAAAAAAATCGTTAAAATTAGGCTTCTTACCTCACACAGTCTGCAATACAGAGCGACGTTAGGTTCTTCAGAGTTCCTATGGATCTTAAGCTGCTATCAGACAGTCGTGGACAGTCCACAACAGAGATGTGCGTGAGGTTGGGGGAGTTCTTACAGATTGCTCTCCAGCTGACATCTGTTATGTGACTATTACCTGTGGACAACACCGTTATGTTCACGTCTGGTAGGAAAAGATTTAACATGCAGTTGTATGTTTCACATGCTCTTACTGGCAGAACAGATTTGTGTTCCAGTCGGAGTTGCGATGAATCATGAGAATCTGATGAATCTGCAAAAAACCGCACCTCATTCTATAACCTGAAGCCTTTTAACACACACTCTCAAATGTGTACAGTATCTGCTCTCTGCTTGGAGGGGACCCATGGAATTAGAACAAGTGCGCACTTGTGTGTGCCCAAAGCTTTCTTTGTCCAAGCCATTGGATTGTGAACAGTGACCTGTGGGAGAGACTGTTCTTCAGAAATCAAAGGATTACTTCCCGATTGGTTCAGTACCATGTCACATGGCACAAGCCAAGCCAATTATGTACCTTCCTTCTCAGATGGATTTGGCCCAGCTATTGCATCTGTGTGATTCACACTCCACTACTGGCTCTAGGATATAAATACAAGCGTGTTGTGATTTGAAAAAATCTACAGTGCAGAGAATGTGAGAGTGTCACAATCCCTAAGGGCCTCTCTGATGTTGAAGTGGAATACGGGCCGCTTACAAAGCAGACACAGAGGCCCAGCACTGACCTTCAACACAGATCAGCTGCAGCCTGCACCGCTCTGCGATAGCCTTGAAGGCGGAGTCTGAGAGGTGGGGCGTGTCCAGGAGGGAGACTGCATTCAGACAGCAGCACTTAGACATCATGGCCTGGGGAGAGACATGAGAGGAACGACAAGCCCTCTCCCTTAACCCACTTCTTTTGAAACACTGTACACTTCTATACTATCCACATATCCATCTTCTTTATAAACCTTTAAGTGCTTTTCGGGAAGCTTTTAAGCCATATAAAATAAACTGAACAAAGTTCTAAAAAGATTAGTCACTAAACACCAGCAGTATGCCTTGGAGACTGTGGGTTTGTGTGAAGTTTTGCAGTGAGATCCTCTGTGGTTGGACTGATTTAAACCCTCTTGTTCCATAGATCTGCCATTCATAATTCATATGTCACTGGGTAATTGCTTCCCTGTTTTGTATTCCTCAAGGCACAAACCAAACAAATTTACCTAAGGAGTTCGGTAAATAAAGAACGTTTCTGATCTGGTTGCAAAACCTAAGATCTTGTGCCATGAATGCAACTTTGACACGTGAAGTTGGACCACGCCAATAAAACAATTTTAACCGCAAATTTGGCTTCAGCGTTGGTTCTGTTCTCTGCCAGCCCAGAACAAAAGTGTTGATGACATAAACAATACATGATACATAACTCTGTTGGTCCAGATACACCATAATGTGCACACAAAGGAAAACCTCATTAAAACTAAACTCCACACCACAGCTAAAACATAGGATCGCAGGCTGTGGAATATACAGTGGATTATCCAAGACAGACGTGCACATCTGGTGACAGCCACGGCCTTGCATGCAAGACAAAGAGCACGCCACAGGTCGAAATAAACCAGCCAATAATCTGCCCGATACACCTGGCTGTGTGACTGCAATATCACCACTCAGGACATTCGAGTTTAGGGGATCCATTCGCTAGAGTGGTAGCATTTAATTGAACGGACACGATTTGTCAGGTGTAATTCTGTTAGGTAAAATAAAAGAAGTCAACGGTCAGAGAAGAGGAATCAGAGAAGAGGAATCTGAGATGGTTACTACAGAGGGACAAAACGAAAGATTTAGGAGCAGAGGAGGGAGCAGGATCGAGAGAGGCAGCAGGGAAGTCAGGATAACAGCCAGGGACAGAATCGCTCAGCTCAGGAAAGTGCTCGGGCAAGGGGTTATGGGAACATCATTACCATGACAACTGTGTGCCTGACTCACACCCAGTTCTCTTCCATTAATCATCGGCAACATTCAAACACTTAATCACACAGCTGACCGCTGCCAGGCTGAGAAAACCCATGAGAAAAAGGCACAGGAAAAGAAACATGCTTTGGCTAAAGCAAAGACTGTATCCATGACAGTGCATTCTTAAACTGTGAACAGTCAAAGATGATCCATCATGATTATCTTCTCTGAGGAAATAACAGAGACTCCCAGGGTTTTGGAATACGAAATAGGGCTTTTTAACACTTAGAAGCAAAATATACATTTCACATCAAACAGCTATGCAAGGTTAAAACCAAAGCAGGAGCCATCTTAAGTTATCCAAAGTTGTACTAGAATTATCAAAAAAAGGACAGACATTACAATGGAAAGACATGTGGGTATCTGTGGCATGACAAGAAGATTGCGTAATAATCAATCAGACCTTAACTAATGAGTGCAAGCACTTTGAAAGGCACGTTTTATATCTGCCAAGGTAGGTAGGCTTGAGGTTTGAATTTTATGAGTAGAAATACTGCTGTCTTTGAACGAAGAAGCTGGCCATAAGAATTCCTTCTGTGAACATTAAGCTGTGCAGATGGATGCTCATGTAAACCTGCAGGCCAGGGGTAGAAATTTCATTTCACTCTTGGGAGGAAAAATAAATAGAAATATTTCCCAAGTGCAATTCCTGAGTGGAACACAAAAGACATAGTTTGGTTTACAGTGACATACTGGTGGGGGACAACCCATTTTCCCTGTCCCCCCCCAGGATTTCTGCCTAAGCTGCAGGCAGATGTGGCAGAAGGTGACTCCTGACAGGGAGACCTCACTGGCCTGTGGCCTGTAAACGTTGACATACCAGCACGCATCTGTCCGAGAGAGTTGGAATGTCATTGAGCTCCACACGCTGCAGCAGGCTGCATCCCATGGCGATGCTTTCGAACCCTTCCACACAGATCTGCAGAAGGCGAGAGCCGTGAACTTCAAAAGCACAAGAGCGTGCAAACTTTGAAAGCACAGCACCATTTTGATCACGATGTAATGAAAAGTGACACTACAGGAGACCTTGCCAAAGGGTGCCTGATCCCTGGAAACACAAACACTCCAACAAATGACGGATAATAGATCAACAGGAACAAAGACTGTCAGTTATGGACAAGATATGGGTCCGCATAGACAGGATATTCAACAACATAAAATTTTATACTAAAATTATAACAAATCATTTCTTAATACTTCAGGGAGAGTAAAATATATAAAGCATAATATTTTCTGGTATTTCGATGTGCTGTATATTGCCTTGATGAACATATGCATTCTAATAACAGCATTAAATCTGGTATTTGTCAGATTTCAGTCCCAGTGCAGAAACCTTGTTGTCTACTCTGGAATTTTATAACTCAAGCCCTTGGGACTTCAACAAATGTACTTATGTCCTCATCTATTTTAACAGTATTCAAGCTGCCAAATTAGTTTGACAGACACGAATGTACAAAATTTCTCACACCCATGACTGTCGATGAACTCCCTTTGCTGAGTTTGCAGGATTACTGCTAAAACCATGTGAGGTGGATGCATTGCCCATGGTGAACTGCTGTGGCTAAGAGCTAGCATTGCAGCGCAGGAATCCCTGCAAACTGGACTGAGACGCTGGGGAGCCAGGAACCAGGAGGTGGCTACAGGCAAAACAGGGGGATCGTGGGAGGACTCACTCGCCTCAGAGGAAGGGGGGAAGGGGGGGGCAGAGGGAATCAGAGTGGCGAGCGAGACAGCAGGCGAGAGAGAGAGAGAGAGAGAGAGAGATAACTACAGAGGGAGAAAAAAGAAAGCAGAAAACAAGGACAAACTTGGAAATAAAAATGAGGTGAACACAGAAAAACTGAGAGAAGAAACTGAATGAGAGAGAGAGAGAGAGAGAGCACACAGAGGAGCCAAAAGGCAAGAGTGTAAGAGAAGTAGGAAGATCCAGGGAAGGAGAGTGAGACAGAGTATGTAATTTAGGATCAACACAGCCCACCAGCTGCACAGTATCCCTGGATGCCAGACCTCTCCAGCCTCTTCTTCAGCGTCTGATTTCTTGCTCATGACTGGACGAGGAGGGGTGTGGAGTGGAGTGGAGCTCACCTGAGTGCAGCCCGACAGGTCCAGGTGGACGAGCCTGCGGCAGCCCTTCCCTGTGGCCAGGTACTGTAAGCCTCGGTCTGTGAACGCCTGGCAGTAAGCAAGGCTCAGGTACTGCAGAGTAAGACAGCACCTATCCCAACATAGTAAACATGGGTCAGGGGAGACTGGTGTAGATGAGCCATCCTATCTGTTGTTCTTTCTTTGTTTTTACTGAACATTCTCATACTATATCATGCTATATTTATTCTATATATACACCTTTGAAAACTCCCAGTAATTGCAGAAAAACTACAGAAATTGCAGTTCATTTAGACAGCAAAAAGAAATATAGAGCAAAGTTAAATTTTCTGGGCTTAAGGTTTTCAGGTCAGGGATCAATAAAATGACGGTACTAGAGACAGTTAGATTAAGGAGGCTTTATATTTAAGAAATATCTTCTGCTGTATCAGTGTTAGGTAACTGTGAATGTCAACCATGTACATAAATGTGACATGGAGAGAGAAAAAAGACAAAGTTAAGAACATTGGGAGAGTAGTTGGTCCCCCCCCCCATGTACCGAGTGTTCTCTAAATTAGTTTTTCATGTAACACAGTGAAGGGAGGAATGATGAATGGAAATCCTCAGTCTTTGTGACCCGTCTTCCTCTCACTCGAGTCACACATGGTTTTAATTTAAATGTGGGGACGGCTCTGCAGGGTCTTTCTGAGCACTGTGCTGATGAAGGCTGAGGAATCTTGGGGTGGGGGGGCTTTTTCCAG
>JABJVR010031565.1:0-34597 GCA_025773905.1 Chitala chitala
TTGGTTGTGTGGTTTTTTGTGGCCCGGCCCAGTTTGTGGGGTTAAAGTATTCCCAATTACATTTTTTACCAAAAGGGGTAAAAAAAAAAAAAAAAAAAAAAAGTGAAATTTAATCTCAAATGTTATCCCTCCGGATCTGATGCCATGTTCAATGATATTTCTAAAAGAGCCTGAGAGCATATTTCATAAGTTACTTCAAGACTGCTGCACTTTTCTTCCTACACATTCTGTTATACTGTCTGTATACCGCATAAAGGACAGGGTTCCTCACACAGAGGACTTGTTTCTTCAGCTTTGTGCGTGTGTGTGCATGTGTGTGCGTGTATGCGTGCGCATGTGTGCGTGCGTGCTTTTGTGAGTCTCACGCAGACAAGGCAAGTTGCTAAATGGGGAACAGCTGAGAGGGTACTTTGTGTTGCTAATATTTTCACTGTGCTAATGGGAGCTGAATAGGTGAGTGTGATACCGAGCATACTCCCACACTGATGTCTGAGCTGATAAATATTATACTGCCTACATTTCTCTCCTTTTTCTTTGGCGCGATTGTTTGCTGTTTGTTTTCTTTCTCTGGAGGTTTGGCTCAAAAATGCCTGCTCTCTCACACGGGCGCTGAGGCGTGTTTGTGCCCTTTGAAATTATTCTTTCATTTGCTCTCAGTTCTTTCCATTTGCTCTGCTTCTCCATGCCGTTCCTTGGAGCGTTACATCAAGCATTCCTTCTCCAAAAGCAAAGGATGATGGGAACAAGACCGAACACACGCGACAGACGCAAACTTGCAGAAAAGCCATTGGCAGCGTCCTTGCCTTTACCCGTGACGTGCCAGTTGGTAGAACCACGCGTTGCAGTGAGGGGGTCTATTAGATGAATGTGGCAAATGGTAAGACACGCTTGACCCAACTGCCCCCTGCACCTATGAGCACCTGAGTTTATGTTCTATAAGGACATATACAGGCATGGTTTTTTTAGGGTGGTGTACATGCCTGATCATAGGTTCACAAAGCCCAAAGCACCCTGCTAAACTGTACGCACCCTAACAGTAGCCCTTCAAATATAATTTGGCTAATTATATGGGTTATTGTAGCAGAACATCACAGCAGCTGTGGTTAACTTTAGGCTGAAGCCCACCTCCCTCATTCATACTGTACAAAATCATAGGGGGAAAAGCTTTTAAGTGAGATTCTTGAGCGGTAGCTCCAACAGGGAGCTAGTTTCCTATGGAAAATCGAAACAAAAGGTGTCAGTCATGGCGCAGTATGAGGAAAGGGCAGGCTGCTACAGCTCAGCCATGCGCTTCATCAAGCCCAAAGCCTGCTGGTGTCAATGTCCAGCATGGTCTTGTCAATAATGCTTAATGGGATCACTTTTAAATGTGCCCATGTATTTCTTCAATAGCATGTAATTCTGATGCCTGTTCCGTGTCCGCATTGAATGACTGCCAGACTTCACTGTAATCTTTGACACCAAGGCAGCATACATATACGCAGATGCTGAAACTTTACTAACCTTGCAGAGTCTTCATTAAACAGATAGTACTAAACATGGCAGTAACAAGCCTGAAAAATCCAATCCAAGCAATGAAAATGTACATAATTTCCCTCTTGTGCAAACACTGCCAGACAAGCTACAGACAATTTCATGTATGTAATTATATTCCCACTTAACTACTGCAGACACCTATACTTACAACAGAGACAGACCGTGTGTCTCAGTGTTGCAATACACACATCATTATCCAAATACTCCACATAAAACCACATCCTGCTAAATTACTGGCACATGTACTATATTCAGGTATTCTTTTGGCTGATCCTCCAGGTTAGAGCTTCTTACATGACCTCTGTGGCAATATGTGGTGCATTAACTGCCTGTAGTCTGCCTGTAGTGTTGAATTCTAGGTGAGGAAGTACAATCATACTGGTAATTGTAACCACACTGGGTCATTAGTGAGGTTATTTAGTCCAAGTGTCAAGAGTACACAGGGTACATTGTGGAACATTAAAGCGCAACGTTACATATGATCTTTTTGTTCTCAGGGGACACAGTCAGCATTGGTGTGGCTCAGTGTCTTCTTTGAGGTGCTTTATTTTCAGACGCCTATGTGACAGGAGCCCCTTAGAGCACAAGAGGCAGCTTCATGCCAGGCCATTGTCTGGAAGAGCACAAAAGAAACCATTATGGTGTGGAGCTAATTCTTTCTCCATGGTACACAGCTCACCAGTCCTGCTGTTGCATGATACACAGTGATGACTCAGTACCATTGTGGCATTGTCTGGGGGGGGGGGAATACTGATATTACCACTCCCTCAACATGATGATTATAATTATCCCAAGGATGAATATGTCACCAAGGTGAAAGTAAGACTTGTTCTTAGCTGTGACGGATTTCAGCTACTAAAAAGTGTATCATACTGAAGCAGAGCCTGGACCTCGACAAGAATTTATCTCATTTAATTTTCAGAAAGATGACAGGAGTCAGTCAGGTCCAGCAGCAGTGGATGTAAATTGGAACTGGACTGCATTCCCTGACCCTGAATTTATTTTGGTCCCAGGGTAAAACCATAAGGCCGGCGCAGCCTAAAAGTAATCTGTCCTTTTCTTTTCATTGGTGTCTGTTCAGACGGGCTTAGCGCTTGGTGAACAAATACAAGTCAGACAGCATGAGCGAGAGACATTCGGGCTGCTCGGGGCTCCTGCTGTATGCTCTGTTTTGACGTGGTAATGCCCAGAGAAAGACAAGGGATGTACCATAGCCACTCCGTTACCCACAATGCACTGTGGTGCCCCCAGGGGAAACTCGAAAGGTAGGCTTGTTTTTTATCTGATGATGAACTGAAGATGCTGATGGTATCTCTGACAGCTCTGTAACCTCTGTAACATAGCTGTGAACACAGAAACACCACAGCAGAGACCACAAAGCCACAGGAACAAGATTTGTGTGTGTGCGTGCCTGTAAATAGTACAAATGCTGTTTGTCCTAATAACGCTCATCAGTGCACTCCTGTCTATGTTTATTTCTATATATATATATATATATACACACACACACACACACACACACACATATATATATATATATATATATAAATAATACGATACAATAGAATTCTCATACTTTTTCAGCACTATATAAAATTGCTATTTTTGTGTAGTGGAAAAAATGATTATCATAATATATTACTACTGCATAATGAAATTATCTGCATTACTCAACAAGACATGCTAGCCCAATTAAAAATTATTCAATGAAGAGGATGAAGTGTTGAAAAAAGCATGACTGATAATATTGTGTCAAATTGATCTATGTCTGCCCCCTAGTGTTGATGAGGATATGTAACCAGCATTATCCTTATATTGTTTCTTTACTGGAAAAGAGCATATTGTTATGTATGTGTATATATGTGCGTATTAGGTCTTTGAAGCTGCTGCTGATGTATTGGAAAAACAAAACTGACAGTGTCATATGATGCTAAGCAGGTGTGGGACTGTGGGAACATGACCTCACATACTAAACAACTGCTTCTCTGTAGCCTGGACAAGTATACACCACATGTGAAGTATGGTATGTAAGGGAGGAGGGTGTGGCAGGGAGTGCAGGAGCTTCAAATCCAGCTCGTCTTGTGTGTCTATTGTTGAGCTGCAGAACACATTAAAGGGTGTCATAAAAGGAGAGGGAGACAGAAAGAGAAAGCACTTGCTGGTCACAGCTTGAATCCCAAACCTCTCATCTCTCTCTCTCTCTCTCTCTCTCTCTCTCTCTCTCTCTCTGTGAGGTAGCAATAATCAAACTCTTATCTCTGTGTGTGTGGTGTGAGCGCAGGTCCCACCAGCTGCCTCTTTGTCCATCATGTTCAGCTGATTTTATGCACTCACATATATTGTTAATTATATTGATATGACACTTACATATTCATATTAGTTTTAATGTATGTCATGCATATGTATCCTTTTTAATTATTCTTTGTAAACTTCTTATGCATCTTACTAAGAGTGCCAACATTCACAACTGAGGTTATGAAAGAGTTATTTATACTGTCTGGAAGTATGTCCTTCTAATATGACCGGCTAGTTTCTGCTTCTAGTGGCATGTGTCATTGATCACATAGTTCTGTCATTCTTTGTGGGCGATGCACATCAGATAAGCCTGTTCCTGACACATAACGGGAATCTGACACATCAAAACATACATGTGATGATCACTCACATCCAGCAGTGAACCAGAGCATCGAGGTGAATTTCACTTCAAAGAGACTACTTCGTCAAACCATGAAATACCCCTGAATGAACATCACTATGTACATCAGAAAGGCCTTGGTTGAATTTTGATATTTTAATTTTGACATAAGATTTTTGCTTGGAAGGGTTAATATCTTGCAGAGAAAAGTGCAAGAATGTGCCAAAATAAATATCTTTGTTGTTTGCAGCGTGAGATACTCAGTGGTTCGTTTGAGCACAACGCCAAGTAGAATTAACACCCATCACATTAGGCATGCAGGGCAGAGAAATGTAACCTACAGCTCTACATAACAGGGGCTCCCAATTACTTATCACCCTTTTGAAGGCATTTTACTTCATTGAAATTCCAATCTTTGATGTTATCATTTTTTGTGCTCCTCCCCTCCTTCCACCCCCACACACAGATTTTGGATTCTAATAAACCATTCACTCATCATTTAGGGTCACATAGGTTATCTGATTCCTTATCTGCATGGCATACAATGCACAAGGTTTATGATCAAAAACATTGATTTTAAAAAGGAAGGGTGAAAGAACCCTGCGGTGCCAGCTTGTGTTTCTGACTTCTTTTTCAAACTTTTACAGTTTTATTAAAGCCCTTTGTCAGTCTACATGCTAAAATAGCAATAGACAGATAAATTCAGTATACTTGTAAATGCTCCAATGCATTGCATCTTTTACTTCTTCAGCAGTTTAATTGCTTTGAGTGATGGAAATACAACTTTGTTTTTTTTTTTTTAAAGAATATGCCCAGATTTTTGTAAGTAAGCAGTAAGTCATTGCTGAAAAGGCAAAAATAGTGGGTCTGTGAGGCATGGCAGTCGGTGGAGGTAAACCAGTCTGCTGTCCATTCAGCACTGTCCAGGCCAAATTGGAATTCAGCACCATGGACAGCTGCTTGTCTCATCGGGCCCTGAGCACATTTGAAAGGCTTGTGGTTAGTCTGTTAACCTACTGCCTCTGACCTGCTCAGCAGATATGGGGATCTAGTAGGTTCCAGATTGGTTGTACTGCTATGGTCTGGTATGTATACGGTCTGGTATGTGTTGGACTAAATATTTCTTGTCCCCATCTGCCTTCAGTACTTTTATGATGTAGGCGTAATGTGACAGCCATCCCAAAACCAAGGTTGCATGCATGCGTCATTACACTTTCTTGAAGTTCACTCTGTTGATTTTTTAAAATATACAGATGGTTCAGTAAAATCTGATAGTTTATTTTAATCCAGTATTTTCTAAAATAAATTAATCTGGAAGATCAATCAGATTGTCACTGAAAAAGAAAATCCTTTTGCAAATATTTTGAATTGCTTTGTGTGCATTGGTAAGTGTCTGTCTGTCCTATTAATCAAAGGTGACTGTACCAGAAATAGAGTTCTTTCATTTTATCTCAATGCGCTGTTTGTGCAATTTCTACCTACAATAATTTCGCCTTTTAGTAAATACCTTATCTTACAAAGCACCATAAAATAACAACTAGAATAGCTGTCTGTTGAGTAGCACCAGAAATTATTAATACTGTTCCATTTACTGCACACACTTTAAGTCATATCTGTTAAATCATAAGATAAATATGCCTTAAGATAAAATCTCCATAAATGTCACATTATTAGAAATGATTCTCAGTTGCATTTGTAGAGTTAGTAATTATTCAGTGCAAATCTATGTAGTTGAAAGCACAACATTCTTTCATTCAAAATGTAAACATCATTATGACCAACGGCAACACAAATACCATCTGCAATGGGCTAGAGAGATTATAAATAAATGGGCTAAATTAATCTTTATTCTCTCCCCTGGTCTGTGTAATTAGAACTAGGCGTAGAACTCAGCCCAACTGTTTGAGGCTTTATATCATCATACATTTTTTAAAATACCATTTATAATTCAAATGTATTCATGTATTGATTTTATTGATTATGTATGTATGTATGCAGTGTGTTAAGGTGTAAATGCCCTGTACTGGGCTGACACCCCCTTCAGGAAGTGCCCTCCCTATCTTGTACCATGTATTGTCTGCAAGCATACCCCTCACCACTCAAATATACAACACCAGTTTTGAAAGTCAAGGAATGAATGAATGAATGAATGAATGAATGAATGAATGAATGACTGAATGAATGAATGAATGAAAACTGTATGATGCAGATTTGCAATCCTTAAAACAAATAATGCATTTTTAGACAATCTGCTCACATTTTTGTAATGATTTGGATGCAGTGCACTTTTAATACATATTTTTTAAATAATAAATGCAGTTGTAAATGCACACTAGTTTGCCTTGTTCGTGAAGCATGTCTGACAACACAAATGTCCTCATATAACCTGTAGCCAGCTTTAAAATTATGGTGAAACAGCCACCACATATCATAAAAGTGGCTGGGTAATGTGTTTTTACTGACTGATTTTAACAAATTCTACTTATTTTGTATGAAGTGCGATACGCTGATGCCAAAAACTGCTATAGAGAGTTAGCCAAGCACAATACTGAATATTAATAACAGCAATAATAATAATTATTGTTGCTGTTGATTTTCTCATCATAGCCATTGTTTCTACATAGCAGTTTCATTGACCAAAAATGGATGTGAGCAGTAAAACAGGGTCACTCACTTCATAATATGAAAAAATCCCAGCAAAACCAGCCACCAGCAGATCCTAATACACATATATACAATCTGGGGATGTTTTGGATCTTATCGGTGTTTCACTGCCAAGTGTCTCAGTAAACCATCAGTGAGGTTCTCAGAAGTTACTTTTCCTCAGTGGTGTCCAAGCAAAATGCAGCTGCTCAGTGGCTCTTGTGGCCCTTCAAGGCAGCAGTTGCATCGCTTTCCTCATAGATCCAGCTTTGTTAACTTCCCATCAGCATCAATGTTCCCAGAAATGCATAAGCCTACTTCCATGGTGATGCAGAGGATATGAATAAATGCGCACTGTTTCCCCTGTGCTGATGAACTGCATTCTTTTGCCCATGAGAAATGCGAGATAATACCTCCAGAAAGCCGAAGCAATTTATCTTAGCAATGATCAGTTTTTGACAATAGCTTGGCAATTATGGAAAGAGAGATTCTACAATGATGTGAGAAGAATGAATAGTGTCTGGGGTTCCTGGTGCTCATTGAAGAGATTGGACCTGGCAGTCTGGATGAGGTCGTTGACCCCTATTTAAGCCCGCTAAGTGGGCAGTAGAGCAGTATAGATGGTCTGGAAGAGGTACACCTGAACTGTTTGACACATCTTATCATCTGAAATTAACTGAACAGAAAATGCTTGAAAATAACTCCCTTTCCCATCCAAGTCAAAGTATGTATTTTAAAACTCACTGATGTTCTGTCTCAGTTTCTTCTGTCTCTGCTACTCTTCTGAAGCCAAACACATATAAAACCACATTTGCTAAAGTCTAGTAGTGTCAACGGCATTTCACCCCTGTTTTTTAGTGGTTGCCCTGGGGGCACGTTGCTTGAAATGTCAAGGTTCTGGATAATTGACCTCAAACTGTAGTTGCCACCACACCAGGAGCTCCCTGAAGTGTAAGAATCAAAGGATAAACTCCTCATTCATCCAGTCCTCCCTGTGTCGTAATAAATGTAAAGAAGTGAACATAGTTTTGACAAAGCTACAAAAAAGCATCGAAATCTTTATAGTCCTTAAGACATGCTGTCAAACAACTGAAGGCATGAGATGTTTGATTTTATAAGACTACTATGATGATACATATGCTCAGTTTCAAGTGTTTTCCATACAAAATTGTAACAACATATTAGAACAGTGCCTGAGTGAACAAGTATAAAATTGCCAAGGTTTTCCATATCCAGTTTCAGAAGCTTTGTTGTTACTTTTACCACTTAAACTGAAAAATTAACGCATCTGTTTCCACAGCTGTTGCCTCTCATCGTGTAAAGGGTATTATGCATTATAATTGAATCTGTCTCTGAGTGTTTAAACTGAGGTTTTAACACAAGACATTACTAGAATGATGCCAAAATAAGGACTCCCTGGCAATTAATCAGGTCGGACTGACTTCATGTAGAATTTCCCTCACAACATTGATTGATGTTATGATGGCCAGCTGTTCTGCGAGGGGATGAGAGGAGCTTCTGCAGTCTTTTATTAATTGGAGACCCCTCAGCTCCTTCATTTTGCACTTGCTGGTGGCTGATTGCCTTTCGTGAACTTGGAGCTGTCAGTCAGGCTCGGCACATGGAGGTAGGCGTGCCATGAGTTACCCAGTTAATTTGTAATTACATAGCTTTGCTTTGATCATGAGGGCATATCTGAAATGCCTCAAGAAAGCAGACGATACACACATACACACACACATTCTCACACACACACACACACACACACACACACACCCACACACACACAGATCCTAATAAATATACACAGTGTAATGTAGCACAGTTTTCTCTGTATAAAACTGTAGAAAAGGATGCTGTTTGTGTCATCAAGCCCATCCCTGACAGCTTCCAAATTGTAAAATCAACACTTGCATGCAAAAAAATTTAACAGTCGTACTTTTCTGTTCATTTGGTCAGTCAGCTATTCTATTGGCAACAAGAACAAATGGAGACACTTGAAGTGTACCAGTTTTGTTCCTGGTTTTGAGTAAAACACGCCGAATGTCTGTGGCAGCTCCTTCCACATAGACAAGATTATCTCTGCTGGTCCTGAGCTACAAACCGTTCATGACTTAGTTCAGGACACTACTATATTTTACACAAGGATGCATATGAAAACATTAACTTAGGGAACTTCAGACTGTGCTACAGTATATCCAGGGTTGGTTTTAGGTATAGGTCACATAGGCTTCCTAGTCATGTATTGTAAGGGTGCCAAAGAGGGGAGTATTTATTTATTTTTATTAGTGGGGGGAAAAGGGGGCATTAAAGGTCTTGCCTAGGACATCAAAAGGGACAGAAACAGCCCTGGTTTTGCTCAAGCCCTGTTCCACCAAATCTCTTAATGGTGGTTTGCTTAAGATTCAACCTTAATTTGTAAAATCTATTTTATCTGCATTTTACAGCATTTTCTTACTTTTTATTTTTGAAATAATAATCAATTATAGTGGGTTATTAAATAAAGAACCATCCATTAGCAAACAGCTTATTGCAGTTGAGGTTGCGAGTGGCCTGCTGCTTATTCCAGCCACCCTGGGACACAACACAGGGGACACCCTGGATATGGCACCGACCCATTGCAAGGCGCACACACACACACACACACACACACACACACACACACTATGGGCAAGTTCCTAATTTACCTAATCAGCATGCTTTTGGGGTTGTGGGAGGAAACCATGAAAAGCAGAACACCCAGAAAAACCCATGCAAGGAAGAGGAGAACATGCAAGTTCCACACACAGGTTGTACACACAGTGCCGAGAGCCAGATTTGAATCCACGACCCTGGAGGCGTGCAGCCATTATGCTGCCCACCAGTAAAAAGCCCAAGACATACATTTTAAATACCTAACTCATTTGCAGAGAATCTAGTCGCTATGCAGCTTTTGTTCATAAGTGCTTTTTAATCCATTTTAAAATCGTATTGAAAATATCATCCGAGAACACACTGCTCACCCAAGACCATCATGCCCACAAAACCCTCCCTAGCACTTCCAATTTAACATAATTTGTTACCGTTCCCTATAACGACACTTGAAGGATCTATCAGCTTAAAGTTACATGACAAACCAAAGGTCCTAAAAATAAAAACAAGTCAGAATACAGGATTTGTATGAGACCAGAGAGTTGAGCTCAAATCTGCTGCACATCTGCTGAAACTGGAGCCTGAATTATGTAGGATCTGTAAGCAGCAATGGGCCAAAAATGGCTGACAAGGGTCACACAACATCAGTGAAGTCTCCACAGATCAACGTGTTGACCACTCTGACAGTCTTTAATAGACACAGCAAGCACAACAGTAAGCTGCGGTATTGGTTCTAATGTATTGGTTCTAATGTATTGGTTCTAATGTATTGGTTCTAATGTTTACTTCCACTGATGTCCTTCACCATGCACTTCTGTAGCTTTAATACATATGCGAATGTTGCTGATGCATTCGGTATTTTTAAAGCTACTAAAGATTTTATGTCTTGTGTCAAGTACATTAGAGGGATGCAAAATTCACTACATCTCATGAACACAAGCTGGTTCTGGAATGTATCCATTGCCTGCCCAGTGCAGTAATGTTTTAGGTTGTTATTTTGGGATATCATTTGTTGGAGGAGTAGGAAGGGTCAGGAAGGTTGGCATGCTGTGTATTCTGACAATCTTACTGTCTCTTTAGTGCATATCCTTGCTATCCATTCCAGGTTTTTGGCCCTAAATTGGACAACCTCAAAGCAGACATGGTTCTAATCAGTGTAGTTGCCATGGAGCCAACCATCTGGTTCAGGGGCTTCTGGATTCTGCTCGACAGCTCATGTTCACCACCAACTTTAGTGAGTGTCTATATAAAATAAACCTTGCAGAGGTATACATGGTAGCAGATCTGTGAAATATACTGTGGCCAATATAATATGGCTATTTTTTTTACTTCTCTACACTCTTCGAGTTATGAATTACAAAGTAGAGCTGTGTACTGTATGATGTGCTGGAATTTTTAAATAGTCAAACACAAAGCAAAAGCACCTTCCCCACTCCTGCCTAGTTAACAAAGTCTTGTGTTGGCATCTGTTAGCTCTGTGGTTGTTTGAATATGGTCTCCTGGAAACACAGGACCTGTATGCACCATTTAGTTTGCAGTGGCATTAAAAATTTGATGTACAGGCACTTTATGTCAAAGAAAATCAAACAAAAAAATCCCCATCTATTTTGTTTTTATATGAATGCGTATGTTTACCTGAAGCAATGGATAGTATTAAAAATTGTCAAAGTCAACATCTGCAGACATGACTGTTGTAATTTAAATATCACTTTTGTTTGAAAAGACCTTCACTCGGAATTCAATTAGGCATGGTGGTGGTTTCTGGGGGGTGGGGGGTGCAATTTCTATGTGCTTTTAAGATATGTATTGTATTTTTTTACACTATCAACTGAATGTGTCCAAAAGAGAAATGGCAAAACTGAACAAATACATTATGGCCTGGCATTAATTGTGAACTCTTTATCTGACAGTTTGAAAGCTTTCTAATTGAGACTGAAGCAGAGACAAACAGGATTTTCTTTAAACTAGCCAA
The DNA here is from genome assembly GCA_025773905.1 of Chitala chitala. Taxonomy (NCBI): domain Eukaryota; kingdom Metazoa; phylum Chordata; class Actinopteri; order Osteoglossiformes; family Notopteridae; genus Chitala; species Chitala chitala. The sequence goes on from JABJVR010031565.1 coordinate 11,418, forward strand.
GTAATTAGTTGCTGGCACTCTCTTTTAGAGTTTTCTCAGAGTGTTACAACAGTCATTGCTCCATTATTCATTTGAAGTGGATTTTTTTTTCTTTTATAAGCCACAAAAGAGTTGACAGTTTTTAGTCTGGCAGCATGATAGAGCATGATTTATAAACACAATATTAGACCGGAGAATTGCACTTGAGGTCAGCATTGCCACCGTGTAAAGTAACACCGCAAATCCCCAGCAGCGGATGTGGTTTTGTCTTTCAGGGCAGAGAGGCTTTTGAAATTCTGGGCTGTCTTTGCTCTTGGACACTACCTGATCCCTTCCTTAACATCATTTGATCTCCTTTTTAGAATTCATCATCTGTGTTTTAGAACTGATTTTTTTTTTTTATAAAAATGCCAACACTTAAAATTGTAAGCATATATGTTTTATACAGTCAATTGCAAGTGGATACCAATTACACTGAGGGGCTTGTATTGAGTCAAAGCTCAATTAGTGGAACACATATTCTTTAGTCTGTACAATGGGAAGTGTCTTGAGGTGCTCTAATAGCAGTACAGTCAACAGAAACACATAAGATAAGGTTATGGCCAGGAAAGTCTGAGAACAAATGTGTACCAGGCCTCCAAGATGTGTGACACTTCATTTCCTCTGTTACACAGGCCAGCGCACCTATTGCCAGAATGTCAACATCACAATTTGAAAAGCAACTGCCTCACTCAGTCAAATCACTGCTTTCTGGTGGAAGTGTCTGAAACACCTCTAACAATGTGTACATTTCTACTAGGTAAGGGGGACTGATGTTAAGATATCAAATCACTTGATATACAACATTAAAGAAAAAAAAAATGACCCCAAGCAATATTAATATATCATCGCTGTTAATGGATTTCTGAAAACACATTTTCCAAAGCTCCTGTTTTTTGAAAGAAAGATTCTTCTCAATGTTTGAACTGTAGCACATATGCTGAAAATAATGGATTAATAATGCTGATAGATTTTTTTTTATATGCTCCACGCTGGCTTTCACACAGCGGGAGTCAATGTGTCGTCTCCTCCCTTAGACTAATAAAGACACATCACTCCATAACATTTGCTGTACAGAGACACATATCTACTCCACCAGCTTGTCAAACCCCGAGGCATGAAGTGAATTTCACACTAGGGATTATGAGCGTGGTAAAATTCCAGTTTATAATGAGTGAATACTGACATCTTGTGGCAATATAGAAGGCAGCAGTGAGTTGAGAAGCAATCTGGGTCGTCATTTCAAATTGCATGAGATAGTTTGATTAGATTAGATTATTTTAGACAGATCATTCATTCGTTCACACACACACACGCACACACACACGCACACACTTTATTCATCCCCAAGGTGGAAATTCTGTTGTTACAGTGGCAAGACAGAGGTTACAACTAATAGTGGTTACAACTGAACACAGACAACAAAACACAACAGCGAAGACTATAATAAGAAACTAAAACTGTAATGAAGAAGTAAAAATTAGAGAAAATATAAAGGAGCCTGAATGTAATGTAAGAACATTACAATATACAGTACAGGAAGTCCCTAATTTATGATGTAGATGCGTTCCGATGACTCCATCGTAACTTAAAAATATTGTAAGTCAAGACAAAATAAATAGGCGCTCAAAAAATAAATGAAAAATAAAATACGCTCTCTAACACGGAGACAACTAAACTCTGTCGATCGCTGGTGAGAGTAAGGCTTACATACCGGCAGCGATTGAGCGTATCGTACCACATACGCATGCTACGTTTGCCTGCCGCTAGAAACTTAAAATATTTTTACAATTTTGTATCGCTATCGTCACAGTAAGATCGAAAAAAATCGTAAGTCGAACCATCGTAATTCGGGGACCATCTGTATACTACAGTATAATGTGCTACACTGTGCGTTGGTGTAAATATTGGCAGACGTCACAGTACAGTACGGTGCGTTTGTATATTAGCCAATAGTGTGTGAAGCATGGTTACATATGAACTTATGCTGTCACAGCAGGAGGTCCCTCTCCCGACTTAGAGACATATAGTCATTGTACAATGTGATTGCTGTTGACACAAAACACTTCCTGTAGTGCTCTGCTGTCAGACCAGCAGGTCATGGAGGGGATGTGAAGTGTTCTCCATTATACTGAACAGTTTGTGCAGCATCCTCCTCTCCACAGGCTCCAGAGGTGTCCCAAACACAGGGCCAGCCTTCCTGATGAGTTAGTTCAGTTTGCTGGTGTCACTGGCTCTGATAATGCTGCCCCAGCAGATAGCAAAAAAGAAAATTTCACTAACCACAAGAGACTGATAAAAGATCTGCAACATCTTGCTGCACACATTAAAGGACCTGAGCTTCCTCAGGAAGTAAAGTCTGCTCTGTCCCTTCCTGTAGACAGCCTCTGTGTTGCATTTCCAGTCCAGTCTGTTGTCAAGGTGAATTCCTCTCTGAGAATGGAGATGGTCTTTGGGTTGGTCCTGGTCCTCCTGAAGTTCATGACCATCTCCTTGGTCGTGTTCACATTCAGAAGCAGGTGGTTGTTCTCACACCACTCCACAAAGTGGTCCACCAAGCCTCTGTACTCTGTCTCTTCACCACCGCTGACACACCCCACAACTGCACTCATCTGAAAAGTTGTGCAAATGACAGGACTCTGAATTGTATTGGAAGTTTGAGATATACACGGTGAAAAGGTAGGGTGAGAGGACTGTCCCCTGCAGTGCACCTGTGTTGCTCACCACCTGTTCATAGACACATCCCTGTAGTCGCACAAACTGTGGTCTGTCTGTCAGATAGTTGGCGATCTAGGAGATGGTAGAGGAGTCTACCTGCATCTTCTGCAGCTTCTCCTTCAGCAGGACAGGCTGGATGGTGTTAAAGGCACTGAAGAAATCAAAGAAATAAAACTCTCACAATGCTGCCTCCTGGTTTGTCCAGTTGAGAGAGAGCTTGCTGTGAAGGTAGATGATGGCAACGTCAACTCCCACCTGGGGGCAAAAGGCGAACTGCAGAGAGTCTTGAGAGGTGCTCACCTGGGGTCTGTGATAGGCTAGCACCAATCTCTCTAAGACTTTCATTATGTGTGATGTAAAGGTGACCGATCTGTAATCATTGACAACAAATAGAGATGACTTGTAGGGCACCAGAACAAGGCAGGACATCTTCCATAACACCAGGACCTTCTCCTGATTCAGGCTGAGGTTGAACAGGTGCTGTAAAACTCCACACAGCTGGTTGGCAGAGGCCTTCAGGACTCTAGGACTGACTCCATCAGAACCTGCAGCCTTGTTCTGGTTCAGTCTCTCCAGCTGCTTCTTCACCTGGCTGTTGGAAACAGAGAGGGGGTAGGGGGTGTAGAGGGATCCTCCATGTTGCTGGATGTAGTAGAGCAACTGGGGCAAGGTAGTGGAGCTGTGTTGAAGTCCATGGTTGGGGTTGGGAGGTGTGGATAATGGCAGTATAAGCTGCTGGTATTGATCACTGAGGAGGTATGAGAGGGAAGCAGTTGTGTAGACAGGGGGAGGTAGCGTGTGGAGTCTGTTTGGCTGGGGGGAAGGGGGGAGGGGCAGCTGTGGGTCCTGTACTAAACCTGTTCCAATACTAGTTCAGCTCATTGGCTCTCCTCATGTTCCCTGCAGTCTGGTCTCCCCTGGCCTTAAAGCCAGTGATCTTTTTCATTCCAGACCACACCTCCCTCACATTGTTCTGTTGGATCTGGGTTCCAACTTCCTCCTGTATGCATCTTTACTGTCCCTCAGTCTCTTTTTCATTTCCCTCTGCACACTCTTAAGCTGTACTCTGTCCCCGTTCCTGAAGGCTTGCTTCTTCCTATTTAGCAGCTCCTTCAAGTCAAAGATATGCTGCACTGTCATGAGGTTGACTATTCACATACAATGTAGCTAATAAACAGTAACTAAAACTAGTAGACTTGGGCAGAAAAAAAAAAACATCACTAGGAAAAACTAAAAAGGGTTAGGGTTGGGGCCAGAAGAGGGACATGTGTGGACAGACACAATTTACAGCACTGCATAGGTGCCACCTAGATGACACTCAATTTTTTTTCCCAAACGGCTGCCAGTAGCTGCGTTGACCCCCTCCTCCGAGTCCACTATGATAGCTTTTTAATAAAATATTTATTGAACTAAATTACCTCTACATAATAAAAATATCGATTCATGAAATCATGGAAGGCTGTATGCCAAAAAATGACCTATGGCTTTTGCCTTCTGATCCATTAACTGAGCACCACCGTGAAGTACTAGGCGTGTTAAGACGACGGAATAGTGCATTTAATATTTGCACGTTGCTAACTAAAACACAGTATGCACTGTCATGGATTTTCTCTGATATCTGAGTCCAAGACGGAACTGGCCCGAGCGGTATGCATATTTAGATAATGAGCAGACACTCCAAAATAACAACAGGCTAAACTAAATAAACATTACAATGTCTGAATACATTTATTTCGCCATGCTGAATAACATTTCGTTTTGTCGGTATTGAACGAATTATAAATTTGCTGCCGATAAGATAGCCAGGAGCAGCAAAACACAATTATTTTTATCAACAAGTAAGGTATAAGGTATTACGTGAACGGTTGTCACTCCCGAGAGGAAGAAAAAAAAAAAACTAGCAGCAAATGTAAGCATCTTCAGCAATGTACAATATCCATGCATTTACGGGTTGAAATGCAATAGTTCTTCACGAGGAAGTTAAACCTGTTTGGCCAGCGCTTAGTTACTCATTTTATAAGATTGGCAGATATAATTTAAGTCCCAGATTAGACTTAAAAATACTGTAAATGTATAAGATTCTCATAATGCTTTCAAGCCAGACACAGCATTCCAGTGTTGTTCTGTCAGCTCCACAGCAGACTGATACGCATTTAAAATACCTGCATAACCATAATTTTAAAACTTGTCAAAGAAATTACTTACATGTACAGGTTAACGATTGTCACAGAGGGGAGTTGATCTCAAACTCACAGAGTTACCAGACAAAACAACTAGCCTGCTGAACTAAAAATCCTGCTCAGAGGACTAATCGCACTCTTGTCCTGACTCACAGGGATTCACATGGCAACACTTTCACATCTGTTATGTAATCAGTAGGCACATCATAGTGAGATCCCTGAGTCTTGAGAGATAATGACTTTGTTATTCAATTACAGGGGAGGTCCAGCATTTACAGTACAACATTAATAATGACTGAGGTAGTTCTATGGATTCCATAATGTAAGACAATGAGTTGAACAATGTGTGGGCTGTGAGTGCTGGTACGGTCTAAGAGCAATAGGGTGTTTCAATCAGTAGAAAAGCACACAGAAAAATCCTAGGAGGCTGGTTAAGCAGACCAAACTGGCATATCCACAGCATAGTAAGAGCACTAGCCTATGTATGTAAAACCAGATGATGTCCAGGAAGGGGCTGCTGCTATTGTATTAAATGCAGCACATTTAGTAAGGAACATTAAACTTTCAAAAAGTGCCAGTTTCTACCTACATTTTCCCCTCAATGGCATTGTGGTTACTGATGAGGTTAATTGAAAAAGTAAAAAGTAGTGAACATAAATGATCTTAAAAATCTTTGGTATGTGTAGCAATTCTTCCATGAACTTTAATTTTAAAATTTAGAGGCACCAATCAACCAAACCTGCATGTCTTTGGACTGTGGGAGGAAACCGGAGAACCTGGAGAAAACCCACCAAGCACAGGGAGAACATGCAAAGTTCACGCACACAGACCCAAGGGAGGAATCAAATCCCAGGCCTGGAGGCGCGAGGCAACAGTGCTAACCACCATGCCGCCTCTACTTAAAAACACTAATATATTTTATGTCTCAGTGTCACAGTTCATTAAATTGTCCTAATGAGTTATAATATTTTTGGGGAAATCTTCACAAACATCTTATTTATAACTATATACTGTGAATTTTAATCCAATATCTGGGTTTATTGAGAAGGCTGATATTCGTAAAGTTTGAAAGGAGGGGTCACAAGTTTTGCAAAGTGGGACTCAGTTACTTTCAAGACAAACAGGTTATGTACTAATAGTAGAAAGGCATATTTAAGTAAAATTATTCTCATTAAACACTGCAATAAAATAAATCAAAACTAGAAAGCTGTCAACTCTAAGACCTGGAAAATGTTGCAATATTCTTTACAAGTCCTGAATCACACACACACACACACACACACACACACACACACACACACACACACACACACACACATACATACATACATACACACACAACAAAAATTAAGGCAATGGTTTTAGTCAGTTTGCACACAAGTTTAGCCCTCCAGGTCTGGAGAGTAACACTGTCAAATCAGCCAGTTCCTCCAACCAGAAGCAGTTCTTCTAGGCCCACCCAGACTTCTGCGTCCTTAAGTATCCTCGTCCTCCATATCAGCTGCTTGTTTCAGCTCCTCCTGTTTGGGGCTGTTCATCAGTGGCACTTTTTCCTCCTCCTCTTCCTCCTCCTCATTATTGTTCTCAAGATCAGTATGTTTCTCTGAGACACACAGCGCCACAGCTGCCTCCTGATCCTCTCTCATCTTCTCTCTATCCACCATTCTATAGTTGTACATGTTCATGATGAAGAGAAATATTCCAGCGACCAGCATCACAACCCCACATGCATAGTACATGTATTTGTAGTCCTTAAAGATGTCCACTAAGGCCCCTGTATAAGAATGGAGAGAAGTACTTTGTGACCTGATAACCTGACAGATATTCCAGTACAGAGATTACAGATGGCCTGAAGTCTGTGTGTTCATGGTAATTTGCATTGTTCTAATTGTTTGGAATGGTCTGGGGTAATACTGGCATTTTAGTATTAAACACAATGGAAAAGCCATTTATTTACTGGGTCTTCTGTTGTGTCATACAGAGCAGTTTAAACCTGTGAAAACCAACCAGTAAGGTGTAGTGGTTATCCTTCAGGACACTCAGCATCACTTATCCAGACAACGAACAGCTGTATTGTTAAACCATATTTAACATGAATCGCAAAACACTGTATCAACATATATGAGAACTTATTCATATATTCGTGCCAAATGCAAATGTCCTCTCCAACATTACTCACCTGAAATCGGAGGCCCCAGGAGAACAGGACCACATTCAATGATGGTGACCATCCCAACTGCACTGGAGAAGCGGTGTGCACCGACAAGATCCATCAGCACCTCAAAGAGCAAGGCGCACACCATGCCGAAAGCCAGACCAAAAAAGATGGCGTAGACAACCAATCCCATGTAGCTTGTAGCCAGCGGGCACAGGATGTGACATATGCCATTGTAGGCCACTGCGAAACTGAAGAAATACTGGATCCTGGGCCTGATCCACCTGGTATTAGCGACCAGGCCGGTGCCCGGCCTAGCCACCATATCGATGATGGCAAAGATGGACAACAGGAAGGCAGCCGAGTACTCATCTACACCCAGGTGTTTGGCATAGGGAGCGAGGAAAACAACGGGTGCAAAAAACCCAAAGAACATGACGACGTTGCCTATGAGGTAGATGAGGAAGCCTCTGTGTTTGAATAGTGAGATATCAATTAATGTTTTTACCCTCATGGCACAGCCTGTCTTTCTTGGCTGCTGCTGCTGTTCACTTGCAGAACCAACCACCTGGCAGTTACCATCATCTGCACTGACTTTCTCGTATTTTACCCCATTCAAGTCCTTGGCATGTTCAACTTGCCCTGTGGGTCCAATGGGTCTCATCAGAGCTCCCGCCACGCAACTGTTTAGGAGAAAGGCTCCCAGGATGAGAAAAGCCCCCCTCCACCCAAATGTATCAAACAGGAACTGATTGAGAGGTGCTAAGGTTGAGAGGAAAACTGGACTTCCTGCCATGGCTAGGCCATTGGCCATTGGCCGCCGGACCTGGAAATACTTCCCAATAATTGTCAGGGCTGGCTGAAGGTTGAAAGCAAGGCCAAAACCTGTAATATAAAAATGCAACAGCATTTGAACTGCAGTGATGTACAAACTTCAAAGTAAAACATTTTCTGGCACAGGTGATTTACAGTTCAAGACAGAAACTATCCAATAATCAAAAAAATCCAAGACTTTGTGGTCAAAAGAGGTAAGAAAACATTGGTAAATAATGATTTAACTTCTGGAATTAAGCTCCAAAATCAACTCAGTACAAATGGCTCTTTCTTCAAACCATTTACCAAACTGATCTTAATGATATTTAATGTTAATTTTTTTCCATGGAGATTACATTTCAACGTGCAGCTATTTGTTAACTCTGCTCCATCTTAACTCTAAACCTTGCCCTCCCACAACACTTCCACCACTCAGCCAAGGTGTTTTACGAATCACATGATTAAGAAAAGGTGATTTGTTGCAATCAAGTACTATACTGAAACAAGGCCCAGCCCCAAAACCTCTCTCAGAGCACATGCTCCAATACTGATGTTGCACCCTCTCTGAGTTCATGACTGAAGGCACAAGAGGCTATGCAAACAAAGGTTTACTATTTACCCTATCCTTGGCCTTTCTGTGAACAAGAAACATCTGTAGAGGTTAAAGAACTGCAGCTGCAATCATGCAGTCAGTAAAATTTCAGGTGCAAATGGCAGTTGTATCCTTAAGCCAAAGAGCTTGAGACTGAATTTCTACTGAATGACCAAGTCTAAAAATCACTTTACAAAATATCATCAATTACATCAAAAGCTTCTACTTTTCCCAGAAAATATGAAAACCCATCACAATTAACTGATTATTTCAAACTGTTACAGATGTCTGATAATTTTTGTTAAAAAACTGTGAATGTTTTAGGCCTACTATAGTTGCTTTGCCCAAATGTTCATAGAAGTGTTACAAACAATGTATTTTTTTTCTACAAATAAGTATTCATAATTGCAACAGTTTATTAATAAAGTAAATAGTACCTCCAATGACTCCAATGCATATGTACAAATGGATGATGGTACTGCCAAAAGAAGCAGATACCATACCAATGCCACACAATACGCCACCAGCTATGACCACAGGTCTGCTGCCATAGCGATTGACCAAAATACTGCTTACTGGACCTGCAACATAAAATAGGTCAAAAACATTAACTAAACATTAAACAGAAGTTAAGGGGAAGAAAAAAGTATATCCGAAACCTTCCTGGCTAAATTCTTGTTAATCTGGCAAAACATTAATGCCTCCTTTAACAAACACGGAACAAGTTTAAACTTTTCCTCCCTTTATAAAAAGGATACAACAATTGAACACTAAAAAATTATGCACAACTTGTACATGTTTTCATTCTCAAAATGTTTTCACATGTCCTAAAAGTATGCTCAAACATTTAATTAAAAAGTACAACCGGAAAACACTTACTATTCAAAATACAAAGAAAATAACACAGCAGTGGGGCAAAATTTAAACAGTTATCTGCTGTACTGGATCTGTTTTTGATACTGTCTACATGTTCTGCAACATGCATGTCCTTTCTGAGCTCACCTCCAGCATACATAGCTGCTAACATGATGGAGGACACCCATGCAATCTCACTATAGGATACGGAAAAATACTCCTGGATCTCCTTGAAGTAGACCGTGAGGGCCTTTGGAAAGGCGTAGGAGAAACCTATGCACATGAAAGCCGCAAACACCACAGCCCAGCCCCAGCCACCATCAGGTGGGGTGTATCCCAGGTCATTTGCAGATGCTGGGGGCATGTTGATTCAGTGGCCTTGAGGAAGACAAAGCACAGTCAAGTTCCTGAGAAGACACAGACCAGCCATCACTTTGATTTTATCCCAGCTCCCAAAAAGACACTTTCACTAAAGTCATGGATGGATGTTTCATATCGGAGGATTGGTTTCACTCAATTTATCTTTAAAATTATAAATTCTGTCTTGATAATCCAATAATCTAATCTTCGAATAGGCACAAAAGCCCTAAAAGTGACAATAAATTATATGTTAAAAAAAAAAAAATGGAGACTGTAGGTTTTTACACTGGATGTACACAAAGTGGAGCCAGCAGTGACACTATTCAAACAAATATGAGTGGAATTTGCACTTTGGGAGAAAACCAAAGCATACGTAAACCCAATTAGGTGGTCAAACACTCGTACTCCTCACAACACATGCAGAGAAACGCAATCCCGACTGCGATCCTGGTGGTCAGATGCTACAGGCTGAGCCCGTCCCGCCCATGTGTACTCAGTGAAACGCGTACAGAGTCAAGGACACGCTCAAGTCCCCGCACACTAAAGTGAAATCACCGACAAGACCCGAAATCGCAACAATAAATAAAATAAAAAACGTAGTGTCATCTTATAGTTTTAATGGTCATAAAATCAAATATATACCAATTTCGCTAAATTATAAAAACAAAATGACAGCGAAACGGTTTGGTTTATTATAACATTACAGCAATGTGTAATATTACTGTAAAAATCGCACTTCACTATGTAAAATTCTCATGAGAGACAAAAGTTACAACAATCTCGCTCTATATATGTGTGTGTGTGTGTGTGTGTGTGTGTGTGTGTGTGTGTGTGTGTGTGTGTGTGTGTGTGTGTTTCTGTCTTTAAATGAGAAGCAGAGAACATTTACTTTAAAATATTACGATCACAGAAAGGATTCAATGTCGGTAATCACACACGAAACATTCAGGTCTCGGAAAACTATACATATATAAATTTTATAAAAATCAGAACTCAAAAATTCCGAGAGTATTTTTAATTTCATAAACGCTTTTGTAACTAATGTACATTGCAAATGCCGACCGTTGCATTTTTTATGTTTTACCAACGTACCCCTAAAAATCCCGAATCCACATCCAATCGTCACACAAAATATATTGTATACAAGACACAAAACAGTACATTTTTTTATACAAGAATGTTAATAGTTGCGATCTAACTTGGTCATGCATTTACCTATCAAAACTGCATGTGAATAATTTAGTCTGTTTCAGTTTAGAATTGTCACCAAAACAATTAAGAACTTGCTTCGCTTGCTTGCCTGAATATATACTACCTGTTACACAAAGTTTTTCCAGATCCCGAGTTCGTGCGCCCCAACCAGGGATGGCAGCTTTCCTTCTGATCACGTGGCCGTCCGCTTGGGCCGGAATAGTGAATTTGTATCTCAGGACCCTGGTGCTCAGTGGAACCACGTCTGCATGTTCCAAATATAGCACGACAGTTCAGGAGATTTTTATATCACACGTAGCACCGAAAAGGTCTTGCGAACCAGCTCTTCACTTCAGTCAAACATGCGGACGCTGGATTTCATTAACGCAAAAATATTTAGTACTTACAATAACAATGTAAAGGCTTTAAAAGGCGCCCCGTGCAAGTCCGTAAATTCACAAAATCAGACAAACGCAAACGCAGGAACAAAAAAGTAATTTAATGTACAGTTGACGTAAGAATATATTTTAATGCGCAATGTGCTTCGCTGCTCATTTTAGTTATTATAAAACTATGCGCAATGCTGATTTCACAGTAGACCCCAACCACTGATGTCCCGTCCTACAAACAATACCTGGAGTTGGAAACGCTGTTTCGCGAGTACATAACACAGCTAATCAGAATCTAGATCATACAAAGTATTCAAAAATTACTAGCATCGGTGTTTTTCACTTAAATACATATCTGTTGTCGACAATATTTAAGTTATTGTGGCTGCTATTTGTTATAAATTACAGTTGCAACTCAGGAAAATAATTTAATATACTAGACAGCAAAAAGATTACAAACCCACAACACAGTGCAAGACAGAATAAAACTAAACAGGAATACTGCGTATTGATGGCATCCTGAGAATTGTATATAATTGTCTGTTTTTGTTACTGAAAACTACTGCCCCATCTAATTCAATTATTGTACTAGTTCCGAAACTGTCCCAGCTGCTGGCATGTTACCTCTCTCAGGGAGTCACAATCTTTGCTTTGTAAAAACACAAGTGTGTCATGTTATGGGCTGGTTTCATTAGAAAACAAGTGTCTGTTATGTCTGACCTATCTTTATACTCTTGAATTAATACATTTCCGTACAAATGCACACTGAGGTATTACCAGGTCCAACTGTTTAGCTTAAGGTAAGGATTTCTCTTAAATCATGTTAAAACACAAATTTTACCATGTCCAAACAATTAAAACATCTAACATTAGATTTGTGGCTTTATTACTGCCATTTTACCCTAAAGAGTTGTATAGCATGGTTCACACTTTTAATATACAATGAACTTTTAATTAAAATGTATTTTTTATAACTCCCTTTCGCTTTTGTTTAAATGAAGCCAATATCGATCACAAATCCTGGCACAGTAGGAAACTAAATCCAAGCCCCAAACTTTCAAAATGTCACAAATGTAATGTTTAACACCTTAAATGATTTTTGCACAACAAACAATGGATGACATTACACACTGGCAGTGTATGGAAAGTAAAATTCCATTCACCACTCAGCATGACTGTCCAAAAAGCAGCTTCTGAAGTTTGTCAAGTTCCACACACAGAAACAGGCTTTTTTCAAGAATTGTGCATGCATGAAGCAAAAAATAATGATGATAATATGCACACATCTGATTGGTTTATCTGACAGTCCAGGAGAAGGGTGCTTTGTAAAGTTTGCAGTGCTGCATCTTGAGTAGTAAAATAAGGTGCCACTGACACCTTGCTGAATGAGTCATTGTGGCAAGACGCACGCTTCATACTTCAGCTGTAGGCACAGTCTGCCAGGCTTTCTGTAACTAATAGTATGAGGCATTACAAAAGCTGACGCCAGTGTCCACCTCACATACAAATCTTTAAAAGGAACAAACTGTTAATGCTTATTTAAAAAAACAATAATGCTAGTACTCCCACTTCACAGATTATTGCTACCAAAAACCAAACGTAGTTTGTAAAAGATGTGCCAGTGCAGTTTTGTTTCTGATTCAGAAAATATACAATAACTGATTTATGGTCCATGTCACGAAACCACATACAAAAGTCTGTGGTCTACAGTTACTGGGATACAAAGCAACTGGAAGCATGAACAAGACTATTGCGAAGTGTCAGATCCAACACTGTAAATCACCAAACCCCTATAAAGATCATAATAACATCATCTAACAATTCAATCCTTAGCAAGCATAGCTATACCTAAGGGTGAAACCAATGCTGAGCTCTGAACAACTTTAGTCTTTATAATGCATCTAAATACAAAAACGTAAAACAAACATTAAAAAGCATGGCAATAATTGCACTTGAGGTTCCACATACTATCACCAAGCACCAGTACAAACACTTTAGCAGTGACCAGATGACAAACACTGCAAGCTTCAAAGCACCCATCTAATTAGACAGGGACCTGTTCAATGTGAAATCTCCCTTGTCAGAACCCTGCTGTCAGTGCTGGTGGCACAAGCCACGCAGAACTTCAGTTCGGACCACAGCAAGGAGTGGAAGAGCGGAGAAAAAGCACGCAGCGATCAGAGCACTTTCTGAAGACATTGTGGGTAGAGTTTAGCGACGACACACTCAAAGTGGCGGCCCAGGTCCCACAGCCGGTCCGGCGTGTCATAGACCTTCGTCCAGCAGTCCGCCTCCTCATCGTACTGGTACAGGGAGTTCTTGCGGCTGGTCCTGAAGACGAGCTCCTCCACCGTCACCTGCGTGGCCCGGACGAACACGTGTAGCCTGCCGCAGAGCAGCAGTGCCTTGACGTAGGGGCTGGCCGCCTGCTCGAAGGGCAGGTCGCGTTTGCGCACCCAGGCATTCCGCTCGATGTCGTAGGCTTCCACCGTGAAGGTGCGCTGGTGGCTCCGGCAGGTGCCCGCTATGTAGTAAATGCAGCCATTGTGCAGGGCAGCTAGTCCCTGATTCCTAGGTAAACCCATGGGAACCAGGTGACCCCAGTAGTCTGTGTGAGGGTCAAAACAGAAGAAGTATTCACCTGTAGAAAACAGGAAATTTAATGAACTTTGGCAAGCTGAAACACAACAACAAACTGCAGCACCACACAACACTTGGTCCTAATGCTGGTCTTATATCCAGAGTACACTGTACTGGAATTCTGTGTGTAGATTCATTGGCAGTCTTTTTCATTTTTTTTTAATTATATAGTATTGGTATTGTATTTTGGACTGCAAGCAACTAAGAGTGGCCAGCTGTCCTTCTTGTCTACTTTGCGTGTCTTGTATTACTGTGCTCTATTGCTGCTGGAAACTTAATTTCCTGAGGGAACCTATCCAAGGGATTAATAAAGTTCTACCTTACTTTACCTTAATTTGTCGCCACAGTGTCACTCAATGTGCAACACTAAAATAAAGCTAGCTTTTCCTACGAGTATGTTACCATTCCTACACTATGCATTTCAAAGAAAGCTAAAAATCAATTTCATTTAGATGTTAGAAATTGTTTTCTGTTAAAATCACAAATTATACAGTATAGTAGTAAACATCTGACCAATTTCCATATTCACATAACCACAAGGCTAAAACAGTGTTAAATACATAATTAGATATAATAATTTACATTTCCTATCAGTATAAAATAGTTGTCAAAAGAAAGGCTTTTTCCACCACATCCCTCTGGCAGTCTAAAAGGCCATCTGTCTCCTTACAGTAAAAAGAAGCCTGTTTCCTCCTCAGTTTTCACTGGGAGTCATTAATAATTTATTGCTTTATGGCGTTTAATAATTTGACTGCTGCAGCTATGCTTAGTGTTATCGCAATAATAAATTATACCATTAGCTGATATGGTAATACATCCTAAAACAGCTTTCACACAAATTATTTTAGCTAAATCTCTACCTGAATGTCAAAAAGCATAATTATAATCACATTCTCCACTGTATTTTCTGATACTGGTAAGAGCTACCTTGAAGCAGCTAGTATACTGGTGAAACGCAGACCTCCTCATACCTACCCACTTGATTTATGGTTTTGACTCTGGGCACATTTTGTGTCTGGACTCTCTATATTACGTAGTATGGTTTGCAGTTTCACAGTTTTGCCATGCTAAGCTTTTTTCATGTCAAGACTTTCACTATTCATTTTAAACTCAGTTCCAAAGGAACAAACGGTGTGATGTCACCTCACACGATGCATTACCACACATCTATATCTACTATGGGCTCAATTTGTTTTTAAAGGTAAACAAATACTGCAGTTTCAGTTACTTTCAGACAGCTTCCTTTCACCGTTGTTAAGTGCCAATATGTACATTTTCTTTAGCCTAAACAGGATAACACTACTATCTATAGGTGAGAGAGAAAGCACCACCTGTAAGATAAGACAAACAGTACAAATAAAATATCTCCTCTGAATTTTCAAAATCATGGGGAAATTAATTTGATTGACCTTGGGCTTTTGTGAATCAATACGAAATCATCATAACCTGCATTAATATAACCTGCGGTTAATCATAAAATCTATATTTTTCTTCCCACCCCTATTACATGGTACTGATGTTCATAATGCAATATAACAACGTGTAAGTGCACGTGTGCGAGAAATAACAGTCATCTTCTATACTGCTTCATCCTGTTAAGGGTTGCAGGAAGCCTGGAGCCCATCCCAGAACACATGTTGCGCAGGGCAGGGGACACCCAGGGCGGGCCAACAACCCACTGCAGGGCACACGCACACACATAACGGGCAATTTAGAGACACCAATAAACTTAACCTGCATGTGTTTGGACTGTGGGAGGAAACCAGAGAAAGCCCACCAAGCACAGGGAGAACATGCAAACTCCACGCACACAGACCCAAGGCGGGAATCGAACCCCATGCCTGGAGGTGCGAGGCAACAGTGTTAACCACCACACCACTGTGCCACCCGTGAGAAATAACAGTACATTATAATATTTAATAGATACTGTGCATAGTTGTCTGTAAGAAAACAGGTGTCAGAAATTAAATACTGTAAAGCCTTTGACCTTGGAGCACATAGATGCGATCTTTGTATTCCACAGCACTGTGAAACTCCATCGCAACTGGCATGGGACTGACAGCTGTCCACCGATTGTCTCTGGTATCGTAGCATTCCACAGATTTGAGAGCATTGCGTCCGTCGCCCTCGTAGACACGCCCACCCAGAGCGTACAGCTTGCCGCAGCAGTGCGCCAGCCGACAGCCGATGCGCGCTCGGAGCAGCGGTGCCCTCGGCAGCCAGCGGTTGCCCACGTGCTCGTACATCCAGAAGTCGCTCTCGGCGCGGTGGTCGATGCACACCTCGCTGCTGCTCGGGCGGTAGCCGCCGGCAATGTAGATGTCGTTCTCAGGCGTCACCAGGATGCCCACCTCCCTCAGGTCGTTTGGTGGCTTGCAGAGCTTGAACACTTTCCCCGTGGTGGTGTCCATGCAAGGCACCGTCTGCTTCTTCCCTGAGTGTTTATGTGCGGCGTCGAAGCAGATTATCATCTCGGAAGCGGTCATACCCAGACGCTGTGGGCACACGCTAGCGCCGTTTGACTTTCCAATCTCCACCCAGTCTAGGGCCAGTGCTTGTCCAAACGAGGGCGGGATCTTCTTAAGGAAGGCCTCGTCCAGGAGAGGTAGGCGAATGCATTTGGCAAACACTTCGGGTAACTCTGATTCCCTTTGGGCCAGGTCATGCTCCAGCCACCGGATAATACTCTCATACACATGCTCCTCTTTCTCCACATTCAGGTCATCGTTGCTCAGGATGCTGACCAGCTGATCTTTGGTCATGTGGAGGAACTCCTGTTCTTTCACCACGCACAGGAACTTCTTGCGAATGTAGTCCTGTGACTTCTCTTTCAGCTCTTGGTGCCCGTAGGCATCTGCAAACATGAACACCCCTATACAGTTTTGGGGTTCCAGGCGACTGATCATGAACTGGGCACACTGGTCCTGCAGGACAGGAATCTGGAAAATGCTGGCCGCTGTGAAAAGAGCCTGCACGTTGGACTCGGAGAGCGCTACTCTGGAGGTATAGGCATAGTTCAAGACGAGGCGCATGGACTCCGATTCCACTCCAATTATCCGAATCTCCCTCTGGGTGCTCTCAGTAAGGCCACTTGTGAACATAGACCTGCCAAAACATTGAAACCAGCATAAGGAAAACTTGTGTTCCATGAGTCTCCAGCAACATTTGAACAGAAAAGACAAACTATTTAAAAAAATTGGTTTTAGGGGGATTCACCACTGCCTGAATTTAATCAGTAATTTACATCACACATATTATTTTTCTGTTTCATTATTGTCGCCCTTCCAGTTTGACATTCACTCTTTCCATGCTCTGAATTTTAGAGAACATTGTAGCCTTGTTGTTTCATAAGCTGCTGCTGAACATAATGGAGGAACACAATTTACGATAATTTGAATTTCTTCTCTCCTGCCAACTCAGACTACTCAGACTACACACACACACACACACACACCTAGACTTTGGGGTGGGGGACTACTTTACAACTAAGATATTAATATATACTTTACCTGAAATATGGACTGATTGCTGCAAGGACATTTCTGTGACAAGAAAAGGTTTTACCATGGTCCACCTCAACCACAATGTCGGTTAGCTGCCCCTGGTCGTACATGGCTTTAAGCTGCTGGAGAATGCTGCAGGCATGCAAGGCGTCCACGTCATTGTATGTAGACGCAGGAATCCCGTTTTGCACTTGTAACAACTTACTTACATCTGTAAAACATTAAAGAAAGTTTGCAGGCACAAGAGAAACAGTAAATGTATATGCTTATAAAAATATGTATCAAAACACAAATTGCTACTTTTTCTTTTTCTTAAGGTGGAACAGACAAACATCTTATGGTTTAAAAAAGCAGCAGTACTGCATGAATTTATGGTACACATGCAGCTGACATTAAGAAGTGTACTCTCCTCATTTTAAGAACTTGCTTTACACACATCTTTAATAACACTGGTTAAATCTACATTTTACAGAAATGCAGTTTTGTCATTTCCACCAAACCTGCATTTAAGGGAATCAAGGTCAAGAAGATTAGTAAATGAAAACCATATTTTAGGAAATGGTGTTTACCATAATTATTTTCATAAAGTATTGTACTGAAGACTTCTTTGACAAATTTTAACTAGTTATTTGGTAGTTAATTGTTGTGAGGGGCTATCAACCTGTATAAGAAATGGCCCAACTGCTAAAGACAGATATGAGGTTTTTCAAAAACTAAATATTAAAAGTCTAAGTACATAAGCCTTGACAGGTGAGTACATGTCAAGACAAAGAATGGCATCTGAATAAACCTTGTGAACAGCTGATGTGGAGTCAGTACGTTCCTGTAATGTTCCTGTAATTAAGTAATTAATTTGTAGCACCCTGTTTAAAAGGAAACAAAGTAGTTTATTTGTGAAACCTTGCGAGCACACAATTTCAACGTGTGACAGAGTTTAAACTTTCTGTTGTTTCTCTAACAAGAACAGATTGTTCCCTTTTAGCATGGCATGTTAGTATGATATGTGTCGTTCTGTGGTAATACATCCTGAAATCTGTTGTAACTGTGATACACTGACTATTCTGTTAAATGTTTTGTGTAAAATATGAACATACTCTTATTAATAGCTCGTGCCTCTTGTGCGTTTGTGAAAGAAATTCATAAAACAGTAGAGGCATCAACCAATTGTGAAACAGCAATGTTATAGTAAGAAACTGATACTTGTCAACCCTACCAGCTACTGTAAAACCTCTGGTGTCCTTGGCGACATGCCTCTGAAATAGAGTGCTATCAAGATATTCCTCATAAGGGGCTCAAAGTTTGGTCCACATTTTATAGACAGCAGTCTAGCGGATCGAACATGATGGTCAAACAAGATTAATGTGCGTGCAGGGAGCAGAAGTGTGTGACATAAGCAAGATAAGAGCAAGTAAGCACTAAGGACACAGACTACAAACTTTGTGAAGACCTAGATAAAAAGCAAAAGAGTTATTAATAATATAGAAATTCAAAATAGTACTAAGCTGTGGGGAAAATGTTTAACAGCTATAACATGTTTAAAAATGGTAAGACATGCGTGTCCTGTAGGTTACTGAAAAGATAATGTGTGAGCAAGTGGAGGGTGACCAGTAGGACCCCGAGGAGGGGCGAGGCTTAGCAACTGGTGAGTCAAAGACTGTTGAGTAAAGATAAGAGAACACTGCCCCACATGGATGGAGACAGCTCGAAATTTTGAAATGAATAGCATGGGCGTTAACGGAAGGTTAAAATCTTCCCTATTTCTGACCTTAAGAAGGGACCCCAGCATGCTTGGTTGTTTTGTATTGTAAAGTGTTTAGCTTGGAAAAAAAACAAGCGATGTATGTGAAGCAGTAAGAGCAGACATTGTTAAAATTATTTGTAAAAGTATAATAGCAATATGATGAGTTTGATGCTGAAAAAGGAAAAAACACTTTGTATGTTGCTTCAACAATATTATAGATCTGACATATCAGAAACGAGTGATAAGACCTCTTCCCATACTGGTCAGCTCTCTGGTGGCAGTTCTGGTGGCCTGGTGCCTAGCACTCAAACATATAGATGCAGCAGCTGGTCTAGCATCAACACAAGCTGATTATGAAGCATTACATGAGGAGGAAAATCAAAGGAAAATGATTATATAAATAGAAGAACAGAAAAAAAGGCTCCAGAGGTACAAAAGCAGAGTTGGAGCAACTGCAGACAAAAAAAATTTAAAAGCTTACAATAAAGAGGAGGTGAAAGAAGCTAACTTGACCAGCAACCAGCAACTTTGTAGACCAACATCCAACCCAACAGCTTTCCAATGTTGTATCACCACCATCTCTTACAGGCATGTCTTCCTAGCAAAAGTCTTCAATAATAGTGTAAAAATTTCAAAACTACTGACTACGAAAGTGACAAAAGGTGGCATTGGTTATTTTGGAAGACAATCTAAAAGGTACAAAGAAAAATATACAAGAACAGTATGAAATGCTTCTGCCTTTCAGGTGAGACCCAACCTACCTATCTGATAATGTGTTTGCTCAGGGTTATCTTGGACATCCCAAAGGAGAATGTCAAAAGATGTAAAGGTACTAAACATGGGAGCTCAACAGTAATCACACAGCAAACTGTACAACATAAATTCATTTATTCATATGGATGGTGTGCTCAAGGTGGGAAAAAGAGTGTGTGACTCATCACTTCCTGAATCATTCAAACACCAATCCAGTCATTCCCCAGGATCATGGTTACACCAGATTAACAACGTCTCACTATCCTGAAGAGGTGAAGCATCAAGGCTTCGGGATTAATTAACTAAATCGAAATGTTCTCGATTCCAGGCATTAATACAGCTGTAACAATGTATATGCACACACTACCGTACCACCTGTAGGAAACAAGGAACTCCAACTGAAAAACTGAATGGCTGATTTACCTCCAGATTGAGCAGAAGAATCATTCATTTACAAACATCTTAGAGCTATTTACTCTTAATTACCTTGTTACTATGAAGTCCACTATAGCTCTACCTCCACCAGGAAAATCTGTAGAAGATTTGTACACCAACACAAGACAGCGATGTGTACAGTATATTACAGAACAGTTTTGGAGCTGATGGGAAAAGGAATATCTAGCAAATGTTGCAGTCAGACAGTATTGGTACACTGAAGGGAAAAATGTTGAAGTTGTGACATCAGAGAGAAATCAGTCAGAAATATCAAATTACAGCTTGATAACTGTAATTAATGTAACTGATTAGGTAGGAAACATGAATGGCTAAGCAAACCATTAATAGCTGAATGGCCCATGTGGACTAACTCAGGCCTATTGTATTTCAGCAATTTCAATTTTGGACCATATCAGTTATGTAAATCATTCAAAGGTTCAAGTGTTTCTCTAAATTTCAGTTTATGAACCACTCATGATTTGGCTGGAGTGTATCATACCCTGAAATGTTTTCTTATCATGTATGTCATTGTGTTTTTTGGTTCTTGGACTCTTGTCTGCTTTGTAAATTCGTTTAGTTAAAAAATAAGTTGTACTGCGTACATTTTAATACTAGCTTTTCACTTCAAATTAAATTTGAAAAGGTAAGAGAGATTCAGTTAGGAGGATCATTATCTGACAAAAGACATGGGAAAAAAAATCTGCTCCTGTTTTAGAGACAACAAAGCATAATTTCTGATTTGTGTAACCTTGTTAATGTACGTTTTCATCCTTGACTTTTTGGACTTTATTTATCTAACAAGTATATATTGTTTCCTTTTGTACGGCATGGGTTTTCCTTTTATAAAATTCTCTTGTTAACTGTGATACTCTGACTATTCCTTTTAATGTTTCATCTAAAATACATGCTCTTATTTATAACTCTTGGGGTATTTGTGAACAAAAATCGAAAGAAAAAGAAAGTGCAGTCGTCATCCGTGCGAGGGGGCTCAGGTACAGTCCCCTTTGTACTACCTCTTAAACCACTAAGATAACTATTTGAACATATTATTATGGAATGTAAAGAACCGTTAAGATCGATTGCACAATGCCGTTTTCTTTGGAAATCAAATTATGACGTGTTTTAAACTGGCAAATTAGTCATATGGTGAGAGACTGCACTAATCGGTAACACTGCTGCAACCACCTGAATTCGAGTAACATATGGGTCACATGAAAAGATAACTTGTCACTAAAGTTACTTGACAAGCATGCCGGGCGCCGACAGTCGCCTGAAACTGCCAAATTGTGGTTCGACTTGCCAGAAAGGCCAAGGCTAAACGGTAAGGCTGAAGTTGAATAGACGGTTTTCTCACGTAATTGGAGACGCTGTATTAAACGTTTCTGAGTAACGTTCACTGGTCAGCGTAAGAGTTACCACACAAAACAGGAGAGGTGAGTGGTACTGTCATTTCGTACGACTGCCGTAACCGATAGAATCGATATGCCCTGATACGCACATTATAAATGTTGCAATAAATGTTATAAACCAAAGCGATTAAAAGCTTCTCACCTCCACAGGCAGCCATTCTCCTCCTCGAAACAACCCAAGACCGCTGATTGACGGTAGTTTAACACACGGGAAACACAACAGCCAATCGCTGCTGCCGAAACTGAAAAAGCTATCCAATAGCATTCATGCATAATGCGACATGAACGATACCCAATCATTTTCAAGCTTGATTTCACTTTAAGACATATGTACCTTGTGTAGTATTTAGCTGTAATTACTGTAGGTAAAATTATTACTGGTCAAGCTCTTAATGTGAATTTATTCTGAATTTACTGCTGTGTTCATGTCGCTGCATATATTTGACTAGATTGATTTTGTGGTTTGTGCTGCTGGATCGCAAAAAGGCTAATAAATATCAAACAAAGATTGGAAAGTGCTTCGAGTCATTTGAGGCATAACCTAGCAACACGTTCCGGAGTCTGTACCGAAAGGGCAATGTCACGTGACTGCTGGGCTTCAGTAGTCCTACTGTTCCTGCTGTACACCTTTCAGGTTTTTTTTGCGATTCGGTTCAGAACAAATAAATGATGCTGATTTTGTTTCAGAGCATTGTCACTTCAAAATGCAACTAAATTGTACTCCGACCTGTCATCAGTATTACGTGACAGTTTTGTCTGCTATAACATCGAAAACATTTAACAGTAAGTATTAACGTTCTGTAAGCATCGTCTTTCCATTTGCGATAAACTACGGTCTTTTTGTCCAAGCTTGCCTGTTTTAAATTACTTTGTGTTTCTCAATGCAGGAAAGGTTTTGAATAAATAGAGAATCCGACTTATTTTGCACTGTAACTGATTATCTTTATTAAAATACTGTATATTTTATACACAAGTGTCCCCAAAATTACACAAACATTTCCTGTCACACAGTTGTTATTCTAGTATAACTATAGATACTACATATTGTTTTACACAAACTGCATCTAAACAAACAGCCAGTTTAGATGACTTACAAGCAGACTTGTCATAGTGGCTGTCTTGAAAACAACATTGTAGTAAAAGCACACACAGAAAATAAATCTGATGGATTAACATTTTTAAAATATGTACAACACCAGCAACAAAAAAAAGTTTACAAAACGGTTTTAAAACGCATCATTAGCTTTTTTGTGCGCATTGAAAAAACATTTTATAAACGTTAAAGTGTCGACTCTAAAATAGCAGTTACACGGGTGAAGTGCACTGTGAAAAAATCCTACCACATACGCCCCGGTAGCACAGTTACACGGGTGAAGTGCACTGTGAGAAAATCCTATGTACTTCACCTGTGTAACTGTGCTACCCTGC